>BJCM01267922.1:0-34896 GCA_018326385.1 Flaveria bidentis
ACAAACAAACAAACAAACATACCCAGTAAATCCCACTCAAGAGCAGGGTCTGGGAGGGGTAGTTGGTGGCGAGTCTTTCCTCTATCTTGGGAGATAGAGAGACCGCTTCCGAAGAGACCCCCGACTCAATAAGGAAAACAATAACCGTAGCAATTTCGTCAAAAAAAAAAGAAGCCAAATGATGAAAATGCTCTTATGTGTTTGAAAAACACATATTTAAATAACATTTTGACCCCTCATCAATAGTGTTTTGGCTCTTCAAAAATTTTGACTTCATTTTTGCCACTTGACATGTTTTTGGCTGAAGTTGGTATAACTGAAACCAGATACATATGTGGTTGGCCAATAAAGCAGTTTCAACATATGTGTTTTCCTTAATGACAAAAGTTGACTACATCAGCGGCATGCACATACGTTATCCCTTAAAATAATGAAAACCATGAAGCAGTGAAGAGAATTAGTCTGAAATTGTATAAACATCATCACTTGTGTATTTTCTTAAATAGCTGTTTCTTGTTATTTATATGGTTTCTTTTGGATATCTGGTGTTTATAGCTAGAAGATGGTCAAATGAAGCTGCAATCAAGATTGGAGCAAGAAGAAGAAGCCAAAGCTGCTTTGTTAAGCCGAATACAAAGGCTGACCAAACTAATCCTAGTTTCCACCAAGTCTTCCCCCACATCTAGACTTCCTCATCGGTCAACTTTAAGAAGAAGACATTCCTTTGGAGAAGAGGAGGTACTTTAGTAGATTTAACTGATTTCTTCCTCATTTCTTTCTTTGCATCCTTAGACACATACACCCTGATTTCATGATACACCAAAAATGTAATTGTTAGTGGTGGCAAGGTGGGTGAGTTTGACAAGTGGGATAACGGATCAAAATGGGTTTGGGTCGTTTTTTGGCTGGGTTGGGTTGACCGGCTAGCACTCTTTGTTTATTTTTCAGATTCTTTGCTAATATTATTATGATTATAAAAACATTATGCTTACAGTATTGATCTAAATCTTTTAATAAAATTATTTAGGAGGTAGTATCATTGAAAATAGACTTTGGGTGACTTTCAACCCATATGATCTCTTGTTTGCTAAACCTTTTGAACCGGCCCGTATGAGATAAAACAACTCAGGTTGACCTGTTTACAAGCAAATGGTTGAAATTGCCACCTTTAGTACTTTTGTAATCTAAACAATTTCTTGCATTGGCCAGCTTGCATATCTCCCGCAACGAAAGCGTGACTTAATTTTGGATGATGAAAGCACCGAGTTGTGTGTTTCTCTTGATGGAAGTGTGGAGAATAATAATGAAGCACTGAAGGATGAGAAAAAGACCAAAAAACCCGGTTTACTTAATTGGTTGAAACCTCGGGTAAGTCTACACATAAATTCTGGCTTTGCTCATTAGGGTTCTTATTTAAAAGGGTGAATGTAATGATGACTTTAACCTACTTTTTTTTTAAATCTGTTATCCGTCAATTCTTGGATGATCATGAAACACAATTATGAGATTTATTTATACAAGAACTAGCACTACACTTCTTTATACATATTAAGATGATAAAAAATTGAAGGATGTTACTCAACTTTGCTTTACTAAATAATATGACCCTTCATGAATGCAACCCATGAAACAATTGATACACTAATCAAGACTTATATAGACACCACTATATATTTTATCCTAAGTTGAAGAAAATGTAAGCTTAGCTTAGGTCCATCTATTCTCAAGTATCTTGTTTGGCAAAATGGTCTTACTAATTAGTTCTAATTGACTTAAATTGGAAGTGTACTAATGATTACCTTTAATGTGGAGATATCAGGTGTACTGTGAAATCCAGTTGACCACCTTTAGGATCAGTTAAACGATATTGGTGACTATGATTTTATTGTTATTGTTAGATTAATTTACTTTGATGGATCAAGTATTACTGCATGACTTTTGTAACCCTGTTCAATAACAATAATTCTTTGGATCTACCTAATGAGGGCTATTAATAATTTAATATTATTTGCTTTTACTAGAGACGTGACAGTATCTCTGGGGCTTTGACCAGTACTAGTGATAGATCAAGTGGAGCCAAATCTATCAGCACACCTTCGACTCCTCAAGCAGATAATCCTGCTGAATCCAGGCATTCACACTCTTTGCCTACAGAATGCAGATCTGCTGATTTCTCACCAGGGGCTCCACAAGATCAAGAAATCAATGAGGATACTTTCTTGCAACAAGAGAGTCCTCTAGTAAGCATTTCTCTTCATTTTATCTCTACGTGCTTGAATAAACTCATCTAGGCATTAATAGTGAGAGCATATGCTAGATAGCTTTCAGAAGCTTTCATAAAACATAGCTTTCAGAACCATCACACAAGTGGGTAGTCTGTATCTTGGGATCCTGGTCATATATTTTTAATTCATGAGTGGGTATAGTATTAAAAAAAGCGGCTAAAACGAAGTGGGCAGAAAATTGCCCAAAGGGTATTTTTTTTAATTTACAAAAAATCTGAAAACATATTATTAAAAAGACAATGTTATTATTGAAAGTATATAATTTTATGTAATCATATTTGACACACTGATTTATTTTCTAAGATGTATTACTAATTTGGGCAAAAAAGACTCTCGTGGATCATTAGGTGTAGCGATATTGAGTCGTGTTGATGCTATAGTATACATCTAAAACTTGCAAGAATCATGGAGACTTTGACTCGAGTTCTGTTGAAAGAACATGAGTTCATCTGTATTAGACCTACACTTTTTGATTTGATTTGACATTTAGAATTCTTAGCACTTTTGTATGTGACCGACAGATCAGCCTAAAAACAATTGACCAAATTGACCTCCTTAAAGAGCAGCAAAAGATTTTGTCCGAGGAGATGGCAATGCATTTAAGTGCTCTAAAGCGATTGTCACCTGCTGCTTCAAAAGACACTGAAAGGGAATTTATAAATGTAATATATAATTTAAATCTTTCCTCAGCTGTACCTGTTGTTCATATACTAAGGATAGCACTTTTTTTATAACCTATAGGTGGAGATCGCCCAATTGAATGAACAAATCAAACTGAAGAAAGATCAAATTAAACAACTAGAAGGCAAGAGTACTAGTTCTGGTGTATCATCTTGTCACAAGATGGACGAAGAACAAACACACGTAAGTGCTACTACTAGAGGTGTAAATTTTCACACGTTTATTTATGAATGATTTGATTTGGGTTGTATTTTTTTCCCAAGCGGGTCAAACAGGTTGTATTTAATTATGGATATCATCTATATTGAACATCTAAAATAGTAAAATGTATTCGTGCTTCTTAGTGTAATTTTCCCATGCTAACTGAAATTCCTTACTTATGCAGTCTGTTTCTGAGCTAGAAGCTCAATTAAGTGAGAAGTCCTTTGTGCTTGAGGTATGTTATCGTGGAAAATTAACACGCATTTACCTATTCTGCTATCTAGGGGTAGTTTAGTAATTTCTTGAAAGATGTAATGTTAGAGATATTATGCTCTAATCATAAACCTATTCCGATTTGTAACTTTCCAGGTAAAAGCAGGGGATAATAGAGTACTTCAAGAGCAGCTTAATCAAAAGGTAAGAACCCCATGCTTATATGATTACTTTTCCCTAAAAGGTTATGATTATTCTTGCTTATGATTTTGTGAGAATTTATGTTTCAACCAGACCAATGAATGTAAGGGACTACAAGAAACAATCAACTCCTTGAAACAACAACTTTCCGATCCACGGAGTGAATTTGATGCAGAAAAAGATGCCAGAATAATGGTGCTTCGTCAATCTCAGGTTCGTTCACATATTACTGCTTTCATTTTCGGTTCTAAGTAGAGGTGTATGGGCTCAGGTTCAGGGATAATAATTTGTTACTGGTTTAAAGAAGGGGTGTTCATAGGTATGAAATTGACCCTGGCCATAATCATCAAAATCAAGAATAATAGAACCGAGAGCCATACTGAGCTAAACCGGTTTAGTACCAGTCTCACTGGTTTATAAATTACAACCATCTGTTATCTCTGACTATTAGGTATTAACTTGGGTATTAAATATGTAAAATGTGATCATAAAATGTATTATTCCAGTAACAATTTGAATATTTGAATTACATTATATAGGTTACTTGGCTACTTTCATGTTTCCCTTTTTGCTACTTTTTTTATTCTCCCTGTCAGAGATTAACCAACATGAATTGACCCTTAATAAGAAACATATCTGAGCCATCAAAGCAGTATGCAAACTAATATGCTATTGCATCAAAACAGGCTCACGAGATTGAAAAACTCAAAGAGAAGGTTACAGAGTTGACCCAGTCAAAAGAGCAATTAGAAGCACGAAACAAAAAACTAGCAGAAGAAAGCTCATATGCCAAAGGCTTAGCCTCAGCCGCTGCAGTTGAGCTGAAAGCACTATCTGAAGAAGTTGCAAAACTAATGAACCACAACGAGAAACTATCCGCTGAGCTGGCATCACTCAAGAACTCCCCCGCTCGTAGACAAACAGGCCCCACTAAAAACGGACGTAAAGGCAACACAACGTCTTTCAGACAAAAAGAACCTAGTCCTACACAATCTGAATTAATGAGAGAACTCGCGTTAAGAAGAGAAAGAGAAATGTCTTATGAAGCCATGCTTTCTGAAAAAGAACATATAGAATCCGACTTGCAAAAGACCATCGAGGAGTCCAAACACAGAGAGGCGTATCTTGAAAACGAACTTGCAAATATGTGGGTTCTTGTTGCAAAGCTAAGGAAGTCACAAGGAGACGATATTGATGTGTCAGGGTCGAGCCAAGGGGTTGATGGTTTTGACATTTACAATAAGAGCGGTCAGATGTAGGACTTTGTATAATTTCTTAAGTAGGGGTGATTTGTGTTTCAAGTAAATGAATAGGAATAGATGGTAATATTTGCTGTTAGGAACTGGGATTGTTTTGTGTAAAGATGTGTGTTTTGACTTTTTGTAGGAACATCAAGTATTGTAAAGAGGTGTGTTTGACTTTTGGTAAAGAGGCTCAAGAGTTGACCGATGAGACCGCAAAGGATCATGCACACATATCAATCCTTCAAAGTATCGCGATAATCCTCCAAACACGCCTCAAGTCAAGCCTCACCAACAGATCTATTTTAAGTAGTAAAATGGCCACTTTAAAAAAGAAACTAAAGACTTCTTGAGTGCGGCATGGTGTCACACTGAAAACAAATAAGGTTTATTAGCTTCGTTTGCAACTCTTGACACATTTTTTGATCTCATGCGATAAAACAAGATTGTTTAAGTGCAGACACAAGCTAATAAACAAGCAACTTGAGGTGGTAAAACAAGATCGTTCAAGTGCAGACACAAGCTAATAAACAAGCAACTTGAGATTGAAAACCAAATCATAAGAAAATGATCAAATAAACAAGAGTATCAATCTCAAATACAAACAAAGATAAATATATTTTATATCTTTGTTCGAACCCAATTAGAAGAAAAAAAACGATTGAGCTTGAGTCAAGACTTACATAGGGCTTGCTAACATCCCTAAACGTGAACTATATTAGAAACAAAAAAGATTGAGCTCGAGTCACTGCTGGAACTTCTCCTAATGTCACTTATTTCCATGTTTGTGATGCCTAAAGAATAAAAGCATTCATAGTATGATCATAATAAATTAATGATCCACTTGAAGTAACCAATATTGTGTAACATATAGCACAATTATGGAATTGAAATCTCTCATATATCAGATCAACAAAATAAACAATCTTTGGCTTGTTAATTTGTTAAACAAGTTGGAAAATGGTAGCTAACGTTAGTGGTGGTGAAGTGGCGGATGTTGCTGCAACAATGTGGCATTGGAGCCTGTGGAGGCAGCAGCAATACCAGCGGACAGTGGTGATGTTGGCTGTTGCAGGATGGCTATGGTACGTGCCGTGACGAAAGCAGGGGTGAGATTCCAAAGGACCCTTTGGTTTACTTTGTTTTCCAAAACACTGAATTCCTTTGTTGCAATTCCACTTGATTCTCATATTCTCATCTATCGAATTTTACAAACCAAACTAGTTAAGAATAAAATGTTACGAACCAAACAGGAGAACTCAATTCAAAAAACTAGTCCAATGGGTGGTACAAGTCTCATAATTTGTAACAGTTTCAATCCATAACATTTGCTGCTTCTTAGGAGTTGTGAGTGAGACTGTGAGAGTTTGAGTTTTGATTCGATTGTGACGGTTTGTTGGTTGGTAGCGACAAACTAGGAGTTGTTATGAATATTTCAGGTCACATACTTAAAAAGGAAAGACAGCAGGGGTGTCGATACCACACCCACCACACAACAACCAATCACAAAATGACACGTCACACAACACCAAATTACACCACACGACACTACACTGCACACCAAATTGATGGGGGCACTCACACCACACCGCACCATAAAATTCTTTTAAAAAACATAACATCACCACCACTTGTTGCCCACCATCACCACCTGCCAGCCACCGTCACCACCACCATCAATCACAAAATCATTTCTTGAAACTAAAACCACCATCTCACCTAGGTACATCCGTAACAACCACCATACAACCGTCTAGCCGAGGAGGCAGGCGGCGGTGACGAAGGAGGGAGGAGAAGGTGGTGATCGTTGATGGGGTAACAACCAAAATAATTACCGTTGGAGGTGGTGTGGCTTGGCAAGTGAGCCTGGCACGACGAGGTGGATTCACGGTGTGGGGGACCGACGGCGGTGTTGTTGCGCAGCGTGAGCGCCCTCACCACCCTAATAACTCGGTTAAAATTTGGTGTAATGGGCCATAAACTAGATTAAGAACAAAAACAAAAGTATGAAATTAAAAAAAAAAGTGAGCTTCGGATTAATTGTTTAAGAAGAAGACACTTTATGGTTTTTTAATGTGGAGATCATGAGTTCGAGTGTCCTTTGATGCCATATGTTTTAAGTAAATCGAGGGTTTTACCACAATAGACCTTGGTGGTAGGTTTTCTCTGAAATGCTAGACAACATAGATTAATTGTGGTTTGTGGTCACAAGGTAAAAGTGTTCTTTCACCAAAAAATTATCATGGTTTGGCTTATGGTATTCATTGGTTTTTACAAAAATGTAATAAAAAATAGATGAACTTGAAAAGCATAAGATATAGTGACATACGTATTATTGATTTATTGTAGTTTCCAACTATGAAAAATTAAAAACCTCCTATAAGCAGAGATGGAGGGATAGAGGAATCAAATAAACCATTCCTGGTTGGTGACAATGGGGGCTTCCATCAACATTTATGTACGATGCTATGGACGTAATATTTGTGACCTTTAGGGGTTGTTTGGCAGTCTCTTAATCAGCTTCTTAATGATTCAGATGTCTGAATAGTTCAGCACTTAATGGTTCAAACTATTTGTTTCGTGAGCACATGTCTGAATGGTTAAGAGATTTACCTCTGAATGGTTAAGCATCATACTGATGCTGAATGGTTAAGAGGTCTAATGCTGAATAATTAAGATATATTATCTAAATTGGTCAGACATTTGTCTTTGAATAGTTAAATTATATACTAACTATTAATGGTTCAGACCTCTTAATGATTCAGCACTTAATGATTCAGACCTCTTATTGGTTCAGCACTTAATCATTCAGAAGTTGCCAAACAGACCCTTAGTATTGTGAGTTACTTGTAATATTCGAAGTAAATGTCGGCTACATAAAATTTCATAAGATTAAAGTTACTATTAACAAAAATACAGAAAAATTCATTCATTATTTGTTTTTAACTATCTGAGTACAATAACTAGATATGTTTATCATTATACGTGTGAATAAAATCTGATAAGAAAAAAGCTAAGTATATAATAAAAAGATTATTTTTTCAATTAAAATAAAATTAAATTAAATTATGTTTTCTCAAATGCAAAAAATTCTACTAATGTGTTATTAAGTCACATTAGATTGTGAAAAATAATGATACAAGCTAATATATAGCATTATTACTAATGTGTGAGATCACATTTGTTACTTGTATTATTTTATACCGCTCATATGATAGAGCGAAAAATGATCATATAGATCATATCACTTAATCAGAGGTTACATTCACGTCAGTCAACACCTCCTACAACCTCTCACACGACCCATATAACCGCTCACACGACCCATATAACAATCCTTTTCCTCTCATATGACTAGTATGTTTTCTTTTATCATGTTATACGACTAGTGTAAAAAAATAAAAAATAAAATAAAAACTCTACAACGCGGTTCACCCGAGTTCACTCTATGCCCCGAACATCGTTCACATTCACAAACAACCATGAAGCACAGAACCACCATTAACGACCTCCATTCACTCTCATCAATCCAAAAGATCATCAACCCTAATCTCCATCACCACCACCACCAACAACAGCATCGAACAATCACAAAAGTCCGATTGAAATGGGTCAAAAACCGATCACTAGACAACATCATCGACATCCACACCGATCTCAAAGCTGCATCTTTACTCAAAGACGCCATCGTCCACCGCCCCATCACCGCCCAATACCTCACCGCAAAATCCATCTCCGACACCCAAAAACCCCTCGGAATCACCGTCCCCACCCTCCGATTCATCCGCCGTTACCCCACTTTGTTCGAAGAATTCCCACACCCCAAATACCCCTCACTCCCCTGTTTCAGACTCACCAACATTGCCCTAAATTTGCACAAATTGGAACAAAAGATACACAAAGAACAAGAGTTAGAAGCCGTTGAAAGGCTCTGTAGAGTGTTGATGATGAGTAGAGATAAGCAATTGCCGCTAAAGTCGCTTCATTTTTTGAGGTGGGATCTAGGGTTTCCGTACGATTACGACAAAACCCTAGTGGAAAACCACCCTGATCAGTTTCGGATTGTGAAGAACTCAAATGGGTTGTTGTGTTTGAGGCTTGAGAAGTGGGTTGATGAATTTGCTGTTTCTGAGCTTCAGAAGATCAATGAGATGAAAGAATCAAACAACAATGGTGGTGATTGTTATAGGAGGTTTACAAGAGGGCAAAGTGGATTAGCATTTCCTTTGAGTTTTCCTAGAGGTTATGGGGCTCAAAAGAAGGTGAAATCTTGGATGGATGAGTTTCAGAAGCTGCCATACATATCGCCTTATGAGGATTCGAGTGGCATTGATCCGAGTAGCGAGTTGATGGAGAAGAGAATTGTTGGTGTTTTACATGAGTTTTTGAGTCTGACTGTTTACAAGAAGACTAAAAGGAATTACTTGAGGAACTTGACAGATGAATACAATATGCCATTTAGGTTTACACGTATCTTTACGCGGTATCCTGGGATTTTCTATCTGTCATTGAAGTGTAAGACTACAACTGTTGCATTGAAAGAAGGTTATAAAGGTGGGAGATTGGTGAACCCTTGTCGAATCGCGAAGTATAGAGGGAAGTTTCATCATGTTATGAGGACTGGATTGGTTTACAGGAAGAAAGGGTTGGAAATGCTGCCTGAATTAGACAAATTGGTTGAAGATGATGCGATTGGGATCGATGAACAAGATTCTTCGGGAGATGAAGAGGTTGAATCGAGTGGCGAATGGGTTGATCATGAAGATGAAGATTCAGAGTTTGATGATGTTTCTGATCAAGATTAGCTAGCAAGTCAAGTGATGGTAGAGGATTTAGATTGGAGACAATGAGAGGTTATTTATTCTGGTGGTAGAACTAATTTTGTAACAATAGTTGTATCATTTTTTGTGTTTGAAAATAAGTTAGAATTTTGGTGATATACTGCATGTTTGGATAAGGCAATTTTTTGATTTTTTAATTTTTTGGAGGAGTAAAAAACCAAAATACTTTTTCAGAAAAATTAAAAAGTTAAAATTATTTTTTAATTTTTCTGGAAGGGTATTTTGGTCTTTTTACCCCTCCAAAAAATTAAAATGTAGTTTTATCCAAACGAAGGTTGTCATCTTTGATTATAGGCAATAAATTATTTAACTTTTGAAAAGGTTGATAAAAGGGTTGGGGAATTGAGTCTACATTTTCTTGTATTGTGCTTAAAAAGGTGAATGAATACGTGAAGTATTGGTTTATTTATAACCAAATAAGCCTTATGTACCATCAATTCTCTCATCCTTTTTACGTGTTAGTCATTTTATCATGTAAACCATTCATAATCCCTCATCTTTTGGTCCTTTTTTACGTATCAGCAAAATTTTGACAAAATTTGTCCCCGATGGACATGAAGCGCAACCTTGGTTTTAGATCGCTTCACACCTTAGGCATGCTTTTTAAAACCAAAGTGAAGGCGTAGAAACCCAAAAGGTAATGTGTATAAGAAACCAATTTATATAAGAAACCAATTTGGATAAAGATGAAGAGCTAGAGGATTGATGAGGACGAAGAGCAACCAAATGAAGGAAGTTAACGATTTACACACATGTAAATGGTCTACGTATGCGTAAGTTAACCATTTACATATATATAAACGTGCTACAAACGTTTACAATTTTCTTTTTAGTCGTTGTACTGATTAAACAAGCATCTTTGTTGACTCGCATGTATGTATTTGACTAATACTCACATTTTTCTTGTTTAACGGTTGTCCAATGGTTAACTATGTATGTTTGTTTTTTTAATCATCTATTTAAAAAACTGCATTCTAATCCTAATCTACTTCACACCTATATCCACTACATGTCTCAAGTCTCTTTAGGATTCCTTTATGTAGTGGGTGGTCTTTATCGTCAAAAAATAATAAATAGTTTCTTATTCTACTCTTATACTCACACGTTTCAGAATTTTAATAAATAAAGTAAAGGATAAAAGATAGAAATTATGGAATGAAACAAAAAGAAAAGAAATATATAATGTAATTTAATGTTGCAATGTTTGAAGAAAAATAAAATATTAAAATTTTGAGTTAAATTTAATTTTGTTCTCTAAAATTTGATAAAAGTAATTGTTTTCCTCCAAAAGATTACAAATTTCAGTTTATCTTCAAAAGTTTCATAAGTTGTTTCAATTTCAGTCCAAAAGATTTATTATTTCGATTTTAAGTTAAAACAACTAATGAAACATTTGAATTAAAATTGAAACAAATTGTAAAACTTTTGGAGGTAAATTAATGCTTATTTTTGTGTACGCTTTGAGTTTGCTAACGTTTCAATAAGGTTTATTTTGAAATGCGTCAAGTCAATATAACACGTGTTTATTGATTTACTATACATTTGAACGTAAATTTAGTTCGGAAACGATCGGAGCGATGGTAGTCTATGTTTCGACAATAATTTTGTTTGGAAAATAGTCAGGTCAGATATTAAATGTTTTTTAAACAGTATAAATTCGAGTTACTTTACGTATTGACATAAAGTTAGTTTGAAAACTAGTCGGGTCGATTGTAATATGTACTTCATCACATCACGTACAATGTCGCGGTAACACGCTACGGGTAATAAACTTAGTTATACTTAAAAAGTAATGTTGGTAGGGTTCTACCGGCCTTGTCAAACCTAGTTATACTTAAAATGTAACATCTCGTATTTTTATTAAATTAAGAGTTAACTTTGTTAAGTTCTTTATGGACTAATTATGTCATTTTATGAAAATTGTGGGTTTGTTATGCTTATTTATTTGTGGTTTTTAATTCTTTTTTGTTTAGGTGCATAATAAAAATAGTGGAGAATAATAATAACTACAATACTAATAATATTACAAATAATAATAATGAACATAAAAATAACTTAGAAGAGTCAAATACCAAATAAGTTGTAAAACATTTAAAAATTTAAGGATAATTAAGTTAAGGGGTTGGTTTGTCATTTTAGAAACTTTAAAAAGAAAATTTTAAGCATAAAATGTTAAGTTGTAAAACCTAAGGGACCATTTGTGTAATTAACAAAACACCCAAACCAAACCCCCTTACACCTCTCAAAACCGGCGACACTCCGGCCACCTTCCGACCGGACTCCGGCAGGACCTTTTCGTGCGATTAACTGCTCAAATCGAACCACAATCGTTCCCAACCGTTACGTGGACTTAATACGAACTCAATAAAGGTCTTAAATCGAGTTATTACACCATGAATGGATGTTTTGATGTCGGTAACCGATCCACATTGAACATCTAAGCCGTTTAAACATTAATCCTCAATAAAAATCAAATTAATTGCATCTATACGAACGTTTAATCGTAACTTAGTCGCTACCCGAACTTAATTTCATCTGAAGCATTCCTAATAATCCAACCACATCTGAGTTTCTTCGCGACCTGCTCCATAGACGAACACCACTATTCGGACCTCAAGACCTAAAATTGATAGAGGGCTTTTACTCACCAAGATCCTTGGAATCTTTCTGCAACACGAATTTGATTATGGTTAGCATTTGCAACTTGAAACCAGCCTCAATGTAGCCGCAACTTTCTTCGATTGTTCAGACATCAATCTATTATCAATTCAGGCAATTAAACCTACTTAAATGTTTGATTTCATCTAAAGAACAAAAGCCCCAAACCTAATTTGATTTATAATATTGTTTTGATCTTCAATTTGGATCAAATCAACCTAGGGTTTATAAGAGATTTGGGGGAAATACTAAATCCATGGTTTTAAGGATTTAAAACTAAAATAAACCACGACCTCGGCCCTGGTTCACTGGTTAAAATACTTGTCTCCTAAACATGAGGTCCCGGGTTCGAACCCGGGCAACCTCATGTATTATTTTTAAAGGTTTTTAGCTCTAAATTAATTATGGGTAAATTTTTAATAAATATAAAAATTATTTTTTATAAACTTCTTATATTTTAAAACCCACCAAATATTTAATGTAATTTTCTTTTTAAGTTTAATTTAACAAATATTTTTTTAAAACATTTTAACAAAGTGCATTTTTAAATAATTTCTTATAAAATAGATTTTAAATAATAATTAATAAATTATTGTTGGTCTAAATGTTTATGTTCACTTGATATTGTTTAAATCATGCTTATTTCAAATAATTACTCAAACATTATATTTAAACTTTAATATTTATTATAAACGATTCAATTCCACCTTCTTTATATTTAAACATATAAAGAATATATATTTTTTAAAAAAAGTACTTATAAAAATGCCCAAACCTACTTAAAACCCTAGCCCTCGTTAATTCGCTAAACTTAATATCATTAAACTTAAACCTTGTAAACACATATATATTTAGGTACATTGTGAAGGATTGCGTTGGAGTGTTATTCAATGTTTCTTATTAATTGTCATTATATATTTATTTGATCATTGTGAGTATTTCTATACCCCTTTTTTATATTTTCACACATTGGGGTGAAACATATTACATTATAACCATTGCACTTGTAAAACGTTTGATTCTTGTAAACTTATGACAATTCACTTTTATGTTGTGGTTAGTTGATCTTGGTAGCTACCATGTAATGTCGATTATATGTACAATTATTAACTATTGCTAGCCTGGCGACGTCATAGATCTATGGGCCTGACAAGCCTGCTTGGTTAATCCAAGTACACTTAATTAATCGTATATACTTGTAAACGTTTGAGGCTTGTAAAAATCTGTCAAGGTTTGATTGTGCATTCTGTCTTACATCTTTAGTTACTTTGTTCTCTAACTTACAACATGAATTGCCATCTTTTATATACTTATATATTGAAAACTATGAAAATCTCACCAACTTTATATTGACCTTTTATTTTTAACATGTTTCAGGAAATGCTCAAGTTTGATTTTCACATTTGAAGCTTGTTTATAATTAGGAATGGACCTAGTTACACAAATGATTAAGCTTGAAATATTACTTTTATGTTTGGTAATTTCTTTACTTGAGACTTATGTTTGTAATTTAACATTTGAAACTTATGAATAATAAATTTGGATATAATAATAGCGTTATGTGACTGTGAACGATCTTAACCCTTACATCTCGATGTTTCCGTCGTCAAAGTTGGGGTGTGACATAAAAAGTAATGTTGGTAGGGTTCTACCGGCCTTGTCACATGACATGTTATCATTTGTTGATTGATTTTTTGATCTGTTTTATTTTCTTCTTCTTTTTTTTGGATTTTCAATTCTTATAAATAAACAAACTGTTGGCATAATTCACAAAGGTTTTGTTGGAATGGTTTTTTGGCGCTTCCTATTGTACTCTATCCACTAGGGTTTGAGAGTATTCATAGTTTGTTCTTTAAATTTATATGAATGTGTTTCTAATATTATATGATATAGTTATAAATGGTTGTGAGTAAAATATATAAGAAATTTATTGTTCAATCTATTTTTTTAGAAAACATTGTTCAAACCCTATAATGTTTTTAATTATTTTAAGTGATTGTGAGTGGAACAGAGTAAAAAGATAATGATAAAGTTGAAAAAAAGAATGAAAAAATATTAATTTTTAGTGTAATTATATGAATAAAAATAAAAAATGACGTGTGAATGCTTCGAGTCCGAAAACCTTCCAATAGCGTTACTTTTTTAATTTTTGGTATTTTTTTGCTTTTTTCTTATAGTAATTATCTTTCTTTTTCAAAAAACTATTTTGTTTGTTATTACTTTTTAAACGGGTTCATCATTACAATGTTAAATATTGTTTACGTAGTAACGTATGAGACATAACACTTTTTTTATTTATATTTCGAATTCCAGTTGAAAGTCAGGCAACTTCATATGTTTCTTGCAAAACACATAAGAAAGTTCATAAACGTGTTATTAACCATATTATTTAAAAAAAATAATGTTTTCACTTTGAATATTATTAGGTAACACAAATCAAATACATTATTACAATTTAGTTATGTATATTATCAATGTTCTCTTCAACGTACGGGTTTAAACCAATATTGTAAAGTTTTTGTTGGATCATGTTTACTTTGCAACATGCGAGCCATAATATTATTTCCTATATGTTTTCATCTCTAGAATTAAATTGTCACAACTTTATATATTTTTTATATATATTTAGTAACGTTAGTGTTACTTTAATAATACGTGTAACGATATTCACAAACGCGACACAACAGGCAGTATAGATATCTAATTGATCTCTTAAAACATATATACCGATTTCATCTACTGTTTGTTGCAAAATCTTTACTCTTCACTGTCGTCGTCTTCACAGAGATCTTACCAGAAATCCCGAAGATCAAAACCCTAATTCAGCGAAGAACAACACTTCTAGATTGTGACTTGCTAGTGTTTTGCATGATAATTTCTGTTGATTAACAGTTTGCCACATTTGACAATCACTCAATGGGAGCGAGTAGAAAGCTTCAAATCGAGATCGATAGGGTTTTGAAGAAAGTTCAAGAAGGCGTTGAAGTTTTCGACAGCATTTGGAACAAGGTGAGTGTTCAGTATTCTTCAATTTCTAGGGTTTATTAGTTAACGCCGTATGCTAATGTGTAACGATCGGGTGTCAACATATCGATGTTTAGGTTTACGATACTGACAATGCCAACCAAAAGGAGAAGTTTGAGACCGATTTGAAGAAGGAGATCAAGAAACTTCAGAGGTACAGAGACCAGATTAAGACATGGTTACAGTCCAGCGAGGTCAAGGATAAGAAGGTCAGTTCAATCTCCATTATTAGTTATTGTTGGAATCTGCTTGTTTTGGTTTGCAATTACTACTCATTCGTAGATGCTTATTATGAATGCTGTTTAATGTTTATCCAATTAATAAATCTTGTTTGCCATGTTGTTGCAGTATTGAAATTTGAAATAATAATGCAGTGAAATCTGCAGCACTAGCTAAATGTTTCTGCTCGTAAATGTTTGGTCTTAGTAGTTCATTATATACCTCGAGGCGTCCACGTTCTATCATTCTTGCAGAGCAGTTTTGTCTTTAAAAAAAGTCTCAATTCTATCTTTAATAGTTGAGGATTTAAACATGTCTTTCTTTATTAAAAAAATATGGTCTGACAATTGTTGACATATAGAGACTTTTATGAGCAGCCTCTGATGGATGCACGCAAGCTTATTGAAAAAGAAATGGAGCGCTTTAAGATATGTGAAAAAGAAACAAAGACAAAAGCATTTTCCAAGGAAGGCCTCGGACAACAGCCTAAAACGGTAGGACTTTCTATATTTCAATGTAGTCTTTTTTACTCTGAAATTGGGCATTTGTGGACATCTCACAATCTCACCCTTTTCTGTAAGATAGCATTGGTTCCAAGAATGTTTTTAATGAGGTTTCTTTGTTGATTGTCTATTGTAGGATCCAAAGGAGAAAGCCAAGTCTGAGACCAGAGATTGGTTGAACAATACGGTATGGAACTGTGTTTCAGCGTGTAGCCTTATCTCTTGCTTTTGTTGCTTGATACCTATTGTACTTTCTTTATAAATATTTTTATGTTTTGAATGAATTGAGTTGTCTTCAAATTAACTAATATATGGCTAGGATGCTGTTGAAATGGAAAAACATAGTATTTTGATGATGTATCTATGGTCAATTGGACATTTGTATTTAAGCATACTTTTTCTTTATTAGGTGTCTGAGCTGGAATCCCAAATTGATAGTTTTGAAGCTGAGATGGAGGGGCTGTCTGTTAAAAAAGGGAAAGCTAGGCCACCAAGATTGGTAAGATGAACGAGGAGTGCAACTTCTATTAAGTATCTGTTACAATTTCATAATCTAGTTATCATGTCTCACAGACCCATCTAGAGTCATCCATTACACGGCACAAGGCTCACATAATGAAGTTAGAGTTGATATTGAGACTGCTGGATAATGACGAGTTGAGTCCTGAGCAAGTTAATGATATTAAGGATTTCGTCGATGACTATGTGGAACGAAATCAGGTTTCTTTTAGGATTATTTTTTCTTAATTTTCTAACTTCTGAGTTCTTGCTTTTGCCTCAGTATTATGGACTGTTCTAATTTCTTCTACAGGAAGATTTTGATGAATTTGAAGACGTGGACATGCTATACATCACCTTACCTTTGGACAAGGTAGAGTCACTAGAGGATCTAGTTACCATCGGTCCACCTGGTCTTGTTAAGGTAAACTCCATATGTTATTATATTGTTACTTTTTGCAATTTTAATAAGTTTGCTCCTCCTTTTCATATATTAATATATGATATTATACAATCTTTATGACTATAAAGGACAATATTGCAACAGTCATATGGTGAATCATTTTGTCATTTCTTTTTATGTTTATAATATGAAGTTATGAACTATAAGCTTATCATGTAAGTGTGTCATAATTATAGTTTGATTTATGGTTTGGCAGGGTGTTGGTGCTACGTCTGCTGCTCTAAGTGTAAAGTCTGCCTTGTCTACATCTTCAGCTCAGCCTCCGGTATGCAACAAATCTACTTAGAAACATGAATGAATTGAGTTTAGTTTATAAATTTTAGTATTATGTATGCATTTTACAGCACATACAATGTATATGGTTTTTGGCAATTTCATAAATATGTAAATTTTGTTCGTGAAGCAAGTTGATTTTCATGCCATTCTTAATTCTTTCTCTTGTTTATTTTACTTCATATATCTGATAAAATAAATGTAATTTTGACTTCTTGTTCTTTTTTAGGCCACAACGACATCTATTCAACAGGGAGATGCAGTCCAGGAGCAAGTTGATGATGCAGGGGCCAAGAACACTTCAATTTCATCTGCTTCTCCAACATCAGCAAAAACCAATGCGATCCCTGTAGGTTCAAGTTCTGTTAAGGGCGTTTTGGATAATTCAACATCTTCTGTTCCTTCCTCACCAATAAACAATGCCGCTAAGGAGGAAGAGATTGGTCGAAAACCATCTCCGGCCCTTCCCGAATCAGGGTTAAGGAATCTTGGTAGAAGTGGTGTGACCAATTTACCCTCAATCACCGTCCCAGTTACCTCTGGTGTTACAGTTTCTAGCAGTGGTTCCCTTGGTGTTTCTTCAGAAACACCGCGAAGAGCTATGCTAGGCGTTGATGAGAGACTTGGTGGTAGTGGAATTGTGCCGCCGTTGGTTTCTTCTTTAAGTAGCAGACAGGTAATGGCACCAGGTGGCAAGACTGGTGATGCTGTTAGTGGCAGTGACAGTGGCGTTAATGGTGACGCAGGAGGTGTTCCAAGCAGGGTGTTTCCATCTTCTGGAGTTCCTGGCATACAATGGAGGCCAGGGAGCCCCTTTCAAAGTCAAAATGAAGTTGTATGTTGCTAACCTCTCTCTCTTAATCTGTAATCTACAATTCCGATACATAATCGTAGTTTTTGTTATGGTCTTTCATGCTCAGATGAGTTTGAAACAAAAAAAAATGGTTGTTGAATCTACAATCACAAAACAAGATTATATAAAATCTACAATCAGATATAACTTGAAGTGAATATATATTTTTTTCTTTTGGTGAAATTAATGTTTTACTTTGTTTATGCTGTAAAGAAATCGCAAACTCTGTGTATAGAGGATATCTTGCAACCTTTTAGGTTTTAAGTTTGTTTAGTTTTTTTCTGTAACTACTGAGAATAGAAGAGTATTGTGGATATGCTCACATACCCTATTTTTCTGTTTTCAAGGTAAAGTTTGACACATTCAATTTGTGAATCATCAGCATATTAGTTCCTTAGTTTTGGAAAGTTTTTTGAAAGATTGATAAATATGCAAACTGGAATTAATATTCCATACTATGACTCTAAGCGGTTAGAACAAGTAAACCGCGGCTGAAGCTGGTTAGTCAGGTAGGTGTCCGGGGTAGTTTATGAGGATTGAACATGAGACCTTTTGGATGAGTGGCATCAAACGCTACCACTTGCGCTACCCCATTTGACCAATGGCATTCCTAATTTCCATTTTTCTTGCTAAGGGCAATCTTACTTGGATGATCATCAAAGATTTACACTTGATTTTGTTTACATGGAATTGACATTTCTAATTTGCGCTCATAATCATTCTTGTGAACAAAATGGAGTTTAAGTCAAGTGTAAATCTATTATGATACGTGTGTAAGATTGTTATTGGCTAGCCAATGAAAGTAGGAGTGTCATTGGCCAAATTGCTAGTATGAATTACTATTAGCCAGTGGGTCATAGTTTGGATTGTTACAATTCCATTTGCCTAATAAATATAATGGAAATAATCAAGTTGCATAATGATGGATTTTTTTAGTTGATGGGGTAAAATAGCAAAATATTTAAAGAAAAAATTAAATTGATCAACAAACATTTTTAGTCGTCATACCGTCTGTGTTTGAAAAATGAATAGTTATGTCAACAGTTTTTGTTCATCAATTAGAAATACGGTTTTAGCAATTAGCATTATGAAGGAAAAAGAAGTTTCATGTATAAAGATTACTAAAGACACATTAGTTATTAAATTTTGATGTTTAATATCGATGATTTTGTGAATATTATATGAACCTTTGATTCCTGTATGCCACTTGCTATGACAGTTTCATAAAAGACCTGAAATTGTACCAGACCAAAGGGAGAATTACTTGCAACGGTTACAACAGGTACAACAGGGTCAGGGTACCCTACTGGGCATGCCTTCCCTTTCTGGTGGAAATCATAAACAATTCACCGCACAGCAGAATCCACTTCTTAAGCAGGTATGCCTTTTGTTTTGATCATTATTATTTTATTATTAAATGTGTTCAAATATTTTGCCTTCTGTTTATATGTGAGTAAAATGTGTTACAGTTCATTTTGTTTATATTTACAGTTCAACTCCCAAAGTTCAGCTGCATCACCTCAAGGTGCAAGCCTTAATGCTGCCACATCTGCAGCGCAAAAACCAAGTTCAATCCATTCACAGTCTAGTCAGCACACACTCATGCCAACTGGTTTGAAAGATGCTGGTATGTTTGATGACTACACAACAGCCTTGGACTTCTTTTTTGTTTTAAACAAAGTGATTTACAGTTGGTATCTCCTTTGAGAAAATTATATAGTAGTTTTTGTAAATAACAATCTCTACTCTTAAGTAGAAGTTGGCCATGTGAAAGCTGATGAGCCTCAGCAACATCAAAATCCATCGGATGATTCTGCCACTAGTTCTTTGCTTGACAAAAATACTGCCAATGAGGATGATTCAAAGGTGTCATACACATCAGATACTCAGGTATATTTTCTAGCTTTATAGTTTACCTTTAATAACCATAGTGCTGCTTGTTTTTAAAATCTTGGAGTGGATACATTGTGGTTAGTGTTTGGACATTTAATAGATTAGATTTGAATAATCAGTATCAGCTAATTAACTAATAAAACAGACTGTAGGAAATAGTGTTGGATGTAGGTCTGTCAATGGTGATCGGATTGCTTAATAACCTAACCTAACCCTTGACCCACCAAATGTATCTTGATTTGAGCCATTAGCTAATGGATCATGATCTGACCTATGACCCAACTAATCAGAATAGTTGGATCATGACCCATATTATACCATTTAGTGTGGTTACTTGGAGCTGTATGGTGGTTTATATGCATATATCCCAACGTGGGTTGATCTATTGGATCAGCATGTATTTTTTTTTTTGATCCATTGGATCACAACCCCACACATTGACAGGCCTAGTTGGATGTGGTTTTTGCTCTTTGAAGCTGTAGTAATTAGATAATTAACTGTCCATTTGTTTGAGTGTGTGTTAAGAAATTCTGATTATCTAAGAAATGTATACATAATGACTTAAAGGCCATTTTTTTGTCATAAAGGACATGTCCCATGCCCTTGTTAGTAAGAGCTTCTTAAATCAGGTTAAAAGAAAGGGTATTCAGGTAATCTTTTTATCCTTTGATAATCAATTTTGTTGCCACCAAATCATCCAGAAATGATCAATTAGATAACTAAACGTCTAAATGCAAGCTCTGTTTATCCAAACATTAAAAGCTGATTATTTCTGCAAGTCAACATTTCATAATTTATCAATTGCTTTTGCTATTGTTTCTATAGGCTGGAGTATCTAGCTCAGTGACGGAGGCAGATAAAGTTTCGCGGGATACCGATCTCTCTCCTGGTCAATCTTTACAGCACAGTCAAACTGGTAGCCTTGGAGTCATTGGGAGAAGAAGTGTGTCTGACCTTGGTGCGATTGGTGACAGCCTCAGTAGCTTAAGTTCAACCGTGGAGCCCACTCATGATCAACAATCCATCATGCAGCTGCTAGAGTCATCCTTTTACAAGCTTCCACAACCCAAAGATTCTGAGCGCGCGAAGATTTACGTTCCAGTATGAAGCTTTTGTCTTCCTTATGCTATACCACTTTTTGTTAAATCTGTTGAGTGTTGATATGGGTTTTGCTATGTCTATAAATTGTAAAACAGGTAAAACATAGGTTAAAAGTAAAAACAAACAGGTCAAATGAGCTGAGCAGGTCAGATGGGTTGAAAGATGCGTCAGTTTACTTTTTAATGCATAAAACGTCCTAATAATTTTTTTTCAAAAAAATTAGATTATTATCAAAAATATAGTTTCTGTAATCATATGTGATACCAATATGTAATGAAAGCTCACTAGACCAAAGTACATCCAGTCAACGTAACCTGACCCATACCAAATGGGGAAAATTCTTTTCATGTTTGATCTCTAACTGGTGAAATAGGTAACAATTAAAATTTGGGTGAAAAAAAACATGTCAAGACGGTTGAAACTTGAAAGTTCACAAACTGTTTTTTATCCGCATTCTCTTAACAGGTGAAATATTAATATTTTAGAATAATATCTGACTAATTTTATATAAAATATATATGACAAAAATGCTTCATGTCAACCCAACACTATCTGTACCAAAAATTTACCCATGGTGAAGTTCATTTTATGTTTATATCTAATCGTTGAAGTAGTGAAATGAGCACAACAGATTAAAAAGTATCAGGATGCTGTTAATTTTTTTTTAATTTTTTCAATTTGTTATTTTTTCTTGATTTCAGAGGCACCCCGCTGTGACCCCTCAAAGCTATCCCCAGGTGCAGGCTCCGATTGTTAGCAATCCAGCCTTTTGGGAACGCCTCGGATCTGACAATGCTGGGACAGATACTCTGTTTTTTGCATTTTATTATCAGCAGGTTTTCCACATCTCAATTATTCTCCTGTTACATCTTTTTGGGCAAAATTACTTTGAACATAGCTCTATGATGTGCTGTTTTTATGCAGAACACGTATCAACAGTATTTAGCTGCAAAAGAACTGAAGAAACAATCATGGAGATACCATAAAAAGTACAACACATGGTTTCAACGACATGAGGAACCCAAGATTGCCACTGATGATTATGAACAAGGAACTTATGTCTACTTTGATTTTCATATGGGCAATGATGAGATGCAACAACAGGGCTGGTATGATTACTTCAAACCTTGCTTTTCATGTATTGTTATCTTAATTAAGGTGGCAAAATGGATGGGTAGGAGCAGGACACCACGCTTTATCGTGAAAATTCCTGTTCTTTGTATACAATTTTGTCTGCAAATAATACACTTTGGCTAATTTTAAGGCTTTTTGTTGTTGCAATTTGTGTTGCTTGGTGTGTTTGTATACCCCAACCCTAACACTAATGAATTAATCATGTCTAAATGGTCAACCTTAACCTGGAAACATGTTAAACAATTTGGTGGGTTTAATCTATAATTTTCTAGTTTTTAACCTTAAGCTGGTTAGGTCAACCCGAGCCTGACCCGTTTACTAAATGAGTTAGCAGTGTTGACCTGTTTACCATTCGAACCCATTCAGCCCCAACACTGACCCATTCATGTTGGGATTTGCCGCCTTATAGTTTGCAGATAATTCCTTTGGGTTTGCCTGATTGACCAGTTGGAGATAAACCATAACTTAAATTGACCTATTCATAGTAAATGGCCGGAGGAAACTGCTGCAAGTTTCTTAGAGGCTATATATGTACATCTAGTTCCATTGGTTATCAGTTGATCAGTGTTGATTACTGATTCTTTTGCAGTAGTGAAATAAATCTTAGAATACCTTTTTGGATTTCTTAAAGAAAAAAAATTGCAACTTTTTCGGGGAAATTGTTTAACTAAAATTATTGATTTACCTGTTAGGCATTGGTAACACCGATGACCCTACATGTTAGGTTATTTTCAACAAGATAATATGTAGATATTTAACTAAAAGGACTTTTGAACCTATAGAAGAGTGCTTTACCTTATTTTACTAGTTCTAAATTTCTAAAGCATTAAACATAATATCAACTCTTACCTATTTCAGAAACTTACACAAACGGGGTTAACATCTAGGTTGTCAATCTGATCTTGACAGGTTGGTGGGTTTCAGGTTGAATTGTTCAACCTGAACACGACCTGTACTTTTATCAGTGTAAAAATCATCAGCCTCTAACCCGAACACAATTAAAATCATATATATATCTCTAATATGTGTTTAGCTGATTTACTTAAATGTGTCAAACGAGTTGGCTAGGAGTAATCAAGTTGTAATGTGTTAATCGGGTTGGTGGTTTGTAGTAAATGAGTTAAATAGGTTGGTAGGTTGATCTGTTTAATTAATTGGTCATACATTGAACATGACCCATTTATTAAATGGGTTATATATAATGCTATTTAAAACCTTATTATTTTCGTGTCATGTCAGAAATTGCCGCCCTGCTTACATTGTATCAGATTAGTGTTTTGTGGTCATTTTGCTGACGGTTTCATTTGATTTGCAGGTGCCAAAGAATCAAGACAGATTTCAAATTCGAGTACATTTTTCTTGAAGATGAGCTTGTTGTGTAAACAATTACCAAGCAAGCAGCAACACTACTTCTGGCCCCTTTTGATTTTTGGCATATTTTCAAGTTCTTCACAGTTACATTGCTGCCTTTCTTAAGTTACATGGTCAGATTTCTTTTTTAGGATCATTAACATTGAAGAGATATATAAATAAGTAGTTAGACATGATGTCTAGCGCGTCCGTTTTTCAACTTTTTTAAACAAAATAATTATAAAAAAATGGTCTAACGAATGATATCATCTCAAATGATAATGAAACTAATTGAATGAATGATGCATCCAAGGCAATGTTTGTTGACATAAACCTGGACTCGAGCCAGTAACACGAGTCTAATTGTGTCAGCATAAACCTGGACTCGAGCCAGTAACACGAGTCTAATCGTGTAACCATAAGCCTGGACTCGAGCTAGTAACATGAGTCGAGTTGGCTTGAGCCAGCAAGCCCAATACTAGTTGTAGCTCAGCTTGTATTCTACTGGAGTCAACTTATGGTTCAATCTCGCCTTGGCTTGGTTCAGCCAGGCTTGTGAATGTTTCTAAATTGAGAATCTTGATAAACTTATGGGGCCTATCACTTCCTGCTGAATCAGGTAAATCTCAACTTGTGTTGGACGAGTGGCCTTTAAGAGGTTATAACAAGGTGATACCAAAGTCCAAACTATCTTCTAGCATTTGTGTTGTTTCTGCACATAACAATTTTGTTTCCGAGCTGATTGCATCTACACTTTACATCCGGAGTTGTATAACTGAATCATGATTGTCTTTCCAGAGCTCACATTCTTGTTCTTTCTGTTGTCTAATTGGAGTTTTTTTATAGGTCATCCATCATTTAATTGTTTCCACACAAGTTCACTTAATTATGAAATTTTCTTCTCATCCATAATTAATGCGAACAAAACGCATTGATGGTATCAAGACATGACATTTTGTTCTAAACCCAACATCTATCCTTTCTATAAAATATATGCGATTTGCATAGGGTGTTATATCTTGAATTGTGTACCAACTTTGCTTTGGTCATGTTAGTTTTAAATTCTATCAACGGAGATGAAGTGATATCAAGATTGTAAAATTTGATGGAAGGTCAATTTTTTTTTTGCTTTGGATAAATAGATAAACCAATTTAATATAAGTTATAACTACCATGAACCTAAATTAACTGACAATTTTTAAAAATTAATTAAAAAATGTCTATTTTATAAAAATCAAATAATGAACATGCGTGCTTGAATCTTTATACTTTCTTGGGACCTTTGTGTCTCCCATTGTGAAATCTTCCATGTGCGTTTGTTCTTTAATATGATGATGTGTGTGAAGATGGTCTCAATAATCAAATATCCTGTAAAAATGCCAAAATCTGCTTCTTTAGCTGTTGTACAGTATGCAGTAAGAATAGTAACCTTTAGTCAGAAGCACTGTAACTCAATTACGGATTCATATGTTGATCGATGAGAGGGTGTCAAAACCATTTCTAAAAAATAGCCATAAAATATGTGATTTCATAGTATGTATATACTTGGTGCATCGGTTTTCTTAATCTAATAAGCGGATTAATCATAAGTTAAAAGTTATATGTTACAAGTTACGTGAATGCAAAATCCAATACGCCGCTCAAGCAAGCAACATTTAGCATAGGCCACACAAGTGATTTTGTCATGCAATTAACTATAACAAAATAAAGCATCACGTAGCTAAGATGATTGGAGACTTGTAAATGTACTAGAAAAAATATGCATTGAGGCTTGTAAAGGTGAGATAAACATTCCTTTTTCCCGCATACAAAAAAGTCGATTATCAAAATATTATTCCTATTGAACTTTTAAAATCGCTCATCTCTTTCAACCTACCCCTAGTTTTATATAAATTGCCATTATGCAGTTAGTCCATGTTTTAATAATATGAATAATTTTTTAAAGTATATAGAATGATAACAACTTTTGACGTATATTAGAGCATGTGTAATCGGCAATTTGTAACACCAAACACTAGGGGTTGTTTGTTTCAACCTTTTTATGGTTCAGATTAATGATTTAGACTGTTTGTTTTGCAAGCAAATATCTTAATGGTTAAACATTATACTGAGTCTGAATGGTTAAGACCTCTTATCTGAACTGGTCAGACATTTGTCTTTAAATAGTTTAATAATATACTAGCTCTTAATAGTTTATACATTTTAATGATTCAACACTTAATAGTTCAAACCTATTAATAATTCAACACTTAATATTGGTTCAACATAAGTAATTGTCAAATAGACTCTAACGTTAAAAAGACATGATTTCAACACTTGTAGAAAAAAAAATAGCATCCCCCTTCATTGATATTTACAAGATGGGCTAAGAGCCTAAGATGGAAGATTACTACTAAGCCCTCACTCCAAGTAGAGTGAAGAAGAAGATGATGAATTCATAGAAGATGAGGGTAAAACAGACATTCTCATCTCCAACACTTTCTTATGAGAATTAGAATGTTTATGGGTCACAAAAGTTGGGCTTTTAGCGGGCCTATATTCGGGCAGCAGCCTGCCCGACTTGTACCTCACCCCACATGCATTACACAACGTCTTTGGTCCACGTGGTCCTGCCCTCCATTGTGGTGTTCTTTGTGAGAGACAATGTGTGCATTTCCTTCCTTGCCCCTGCCCGAAACCCCTGCTGTAAGGACTTGTACATTTCTTAGGTAAAATCAGCTCACTTTCGGTTAACCAACATGTTGGGCTTCTCTTTCTCTTGCTTCTTGCCTTGCAAGGTACAACTAGTTTAAGCGTTGAATGGGTTTGTTTCTCTTCAGCTTGTGCTTGTGTCGTTGTATCTTGTGCATTGGAACTTGTACTCTGGGGCTTTGCTTCTGCTGGCAGACAGTTAAAACTGCTGGATAAACAATCCTCCACGAAAATTGATAGCCATTCCATGTTAATATCACCTTCTTCCTGTGTTCAAAATGGGTACAACATCATATGCATGAGGTACATGTCATTATTGCATAATTGCTCTCTAAAATTAGATAATTAATTAAACTTGTTTTCTTCAAGAGCTAGAAAACATTTTTTAACTAAACGTGAAAACAGAAAATTCACCATGCTATTATTGTTAACCAACAGGGTTAAGTCAGGTAAAACACAGTTTGCACTGAATATTTCTTTTTAACCGTGAAAACATATTAGCAGAAAATTAAAGTGTGAAAACATGTTAGCAGAAGATTCACCATGTTACATATTAACGTTAACCGATAGAATCAGATAAAACACTAACATAAAACACTAGATTTGACATTGAGACTTCTTTTACCATTAAAACACCAAAGAGAATGTATAATATTTTATTACATGGGTTACGAGTGTAATTTTTGGTTATAATAAACTTTACGAAGCACACTTGTAACCCATGAATATATAATTGAATTAAAAACAAAGAGAGATGAAGGGTACCATTGAATGATCGGAAAGGAGGTTATCAAGGCTGCAATGAAGGTGTTGCTCCGGCTGAAAGTTCGCCGGAAAACCGCCGGAAAGAGAGATATTCTGGTAGAAATCCATAGGGGTTTTAGAACACAGAGTTGAGAGAATTCTATAATTTAGAGAAGACGCTAAAGAAAAGAATATTATTTATGGAGAAAGTGAGAGCAAAGCTTTTCTTGAAAATTTTGTCGGCAGATGAAATGCAAGTAAATTTAACTTGACAAAATTATGAAAACAATTATGTTTTTTAGTGTATTTTTACGAAAGCGACTATACAAATAGAGAATAAATGTTATGTCGGGCCACAAGCTTTTCTTAGATGAAGGTTTTGGTATTACTGTAAATTAATGTTTATTACGAGAATGTCGTTTATGTTTATTTGTTTAATAAATAATGAATTGACATGAATTAGAAAATTTCGTTCGTTTTGTGTTAACCGAACGTATATGAACAGAGATTGTGGATATTCGATAATGTATTCGTTTAAGTTTTTTTTTTGTATTTATTCATTTAAAAATTTATATTTCATATTTTGTTCTTATTAGCTTACTTTCTAAAGATATGAAACCCTAATTATACTATACGTCTCCGCCTTCATCCCCCATTAGTCAATTTCAATTTCAGTTTGTTTTTAATTTTCGTGTTAATTATGATTATGATAATTATGGCAACTATAAACGGATGATTGTGTTAACTATTTATGTACGTATATATGATACGCAATGTTTGTGATTAAATATACAGATTTTAATTTATAATGAATATATGATAGTTTGTATACATCTGTGTTATTTTATGTTTATGAATATTTGTATCTGTTTGTTGCATTTGTTTGTATTCATTTACATTTGTTTTGTGTTTCATAAATAGTTAAATAGTTAATGAACAAATTCATTTCTTAACAAACGAAGACAAATAAAAAATATCGTTCGGTAAGTGTTTGTGAACATTTCATGAACAAATTATTTTTCTTAATTAACGAACACGAACAAAGTCTTATCGTGTTCGTACGGTTCGTTTGCATCCATATGTTTCAATTAAGTTATATTCCGGACTAAATGTAGTTAGGAGTAGTCTAATAGTTGTTAGGGTCATTCTATAAATTTTTATGAGCAATTTAACCAAGAAAACAATTAAAAAAGTGAAATATATATATCTTTGACAATCGACAAGAAAATTAATCTATAAAAAGAAAAGGAAAAAACTTGTACACTTCACAATATTTTTGTGTTACGTGCAAACATAACATACTTCGAAATAATTACACATGCTTTCAGATATAAAACACTAATCTAGTACTTTTTTCATGCAAATTAACAAGAGGTGGTTTTCTGGAACTACTATTTTTATTTGTTTTTTTATTGCATATTAGTTATTGCTTACAAGAAGGTGGTGAAAAGATGCTATTTCCTTTACATGAAAGTATGAAACGAATGTTTTGAACAATCGTAAGGAAATATAAAAAATGAAGGGAAATTGATAAGGTGCAACAACGAGTATTTATCTGTCAGGGTTAGGGGTGCAAACAAGCTGAGTCGTTCGTGAGCTACTCGAAATCGGATTGATGAAAAGCTGGAAACGAGCCAAGTTTTATCGAGCCTGAGTCGAGCTCGAGTTTGAGAAAAAACTCATTTAATTATCGAGCCCGAGCCTGAGCCCGAGCTTCCCGTATCGAGCTCGAGTCAGCTCGCGAGCTTAAATGAGCTTTTTATTTATATATTTTTATTCAACTTATTAAATATATAATATAAGTGGTATCTATTATACATAAAGTTATGTGAAAAACAATTAAATAATATGAATAATGTTCTATATAAAATATATAATTATAAATATATGTCTAAATAAATAAGAAAAATAAAAATAATATTTAAATAAATAAACAAGTCGAGCTCGAGTTTTAAAAATAAAACTCGAAACAAGCCGAGCTTGAGCTCGAGCTCTCCTAAATCATCACGAGCCGAGCTCGAGCCCGAGCCCATAAAAACTCGAGTTTGGCTCGACTCGTTTGCATCCCTAGTCAGCGTTTTTGATTTATAAAGAATCTACGTATTTAACATCACTTTGTAAACAACAATTTATCTTGTTGTAAATTATACTATACAAGTCAAATAGTGTACGTAGTCTATGACCTTATTCATTTCATATGTGGTTCCTCTAACCTTTAAACAATGTCAGATATCTTTTTTTTTTCCTTTTTTACATTTTCACTTGTTACACCTAAAAATTTCTTAGTAATGAAAAATTACACATAATGGTCACCTACTCACCTTTTTAACCAGAATTGAGTCACTCGTATATTGAACATATAATACGTGATAATATATGATTCCTTATATTAATTAATTTGTCACATTAACCATGAGTCATGTATTCATTATTGGTTATCCGACCGAAAAATTCCAACAAAATCATTTATCTCGATTTGTTCTCAATCAATCATTAATTAATTGTGGGGTTCTTCTAACGTTCATATTAACGTTCTGAAAACATGTTGGTGGTATATTTTTTTTAACGGCCAACGAATATTTTTTTAAGCCCGGTCACCCGGGTAAATCCATTGGCGAAAGGCCACCCACGCCCTTTAACACAGACAACGCCGGTGACCAGGCTCGCCCACCATTCCAAGGGAAACCCATCACCTAAAGGTCCACTGTGGTAAAACCCTTGGTCCACTAGAAGCATACTGCATCTAGTGAGACTCCAACCCATGACTTTCACTTTGAAAAATCATAAGATGACTCATCCTAAACCAGTTGATCTAGGACTCATTGACCATGCTGGTGGCATACGAAGACCAATATTTGTGTGTGAGTATCACTCATGTAAACAAGCAATGTAAGGTTTGTTTAAATAGTTACATGTACCCCCAAATGGACTAGTATCCTCAATCAGTTTTGTCTCACTATTAACATAAATTATTAGAATATCATTTGTAACACTCAGCTCTCTCATACTAATCCGTATTGGTATCACTACCAGCTCGTAGATTTGATTTTTGTTACCAAGATGAAGGCTTTTCACAGTGTCACTCACACTAAATTGCTACACTCAGACACCTTTGATGTCAAGGTTCCTCATTATCTACAATTAATGCACCCAAAACCCGTTAGTGATATTTGAAGCCGAGCATTTTTTAAGTCTCTGTGTCGCTCCCATAAACAAGTTGTACAACTGAATAAATTATGATTAATAATGTATACAATTGAATTTCTACGTTTATCTACAAGGAAAGTCAATTTTGCACACTATAATTTCAATAAAATGGTTAATATTTTTTTTTACATTTTTTCATATGTTTCTCATGACGAAAACTCTAATTTCTAACTTATAAAGCAATTGAATTTTGACACATAGTTTTGTGATGTCTCCCGATAAACTTTTGTTTCAAATTTCATGATACAGCTAAATATAGGGTTATAACGGTTAGAAACAAAAATAAAAACGTCTGTTGTGAAAATATATATAACTATTTCGACTTTTTATTGAAGTACGTAAATCAAATGTAGTCAAATACTATCCGAAATCCTCTAAAGTTATATCCTTCTGTTAATCTATATACTTAAAAAACTATTTTTTTTTAATTTTACTTTTCAAAATTCTTATGTGTGTATGCATATTGATTTTAATAAAAACTTAAATGTATAATAATAATCGTAAGAAGTCCAACGTGACCGACATTTTAAATTCGAATATAGGCATATATGTATAAAGTACGTAGGTGTAATTTCATCTTGAAGCAGAACGTGACCGACATTTTTTCAGTTTTATTCTCTATCACACAATTTTATTTTTGACACTTCTACCTTTATTTCGAAAAATAAGTCACCATCATGTGTTTTTTCATTGGTTTTATATGTACTCTAAGTAAATGCTTTGAACGTGAGCTTGCCCAAAAATTGATATATTGTTTTAAATCATAATATGTAGGCAGGGGCGTAATCCGGTGTAGACTGGTCCGACCCATGGCTCGAACCAGTACCGGTCCTATAGCGATCTGAGTATGTATGAATTGGCACGGTTCAAGGAGTTTGAATGAAGCAAATACGATACTAGTTTCTAAAGTAACCATGGGTGTGTTTTTAATGAAACATATTGATGTTTGATGAATAAGATGGAATATTTAACCTCTTACAAGTTTTTTTTAAACGGCCAACGAATAATTTTTAAATCCGGTCATCTGAGTAAACCAATTGACGAAATGACACCAACGCCCACAAACACATACAACATCGGTGACACGGCTCGTCCACCATTCCAAGATAAATCCACCATCCAAACCCAAAGGCCCACTGTGGTAAAGTTTTTGACCCACTTGAAGCAAATTGCACCTAGGGAGACTCTAACTCATGATCTTCACTTTAAAAAGTTATAGGATGTCTCATCATATACCAATTGATTTAGGCCTCATTGGCTAACCTCTTAGAGTTAAGTTCGTTTTTGCTCACTAAGTTTTGATAAAAATAATAATTTTCCTTCAAAAGATTAAAAACATCAATTTATCTTCAAAAGTTTCATAAGTTGTTTAATTTCAATCTAAAAGCTTCAACTTAAATTCAAAATAATTAAACTTTTATACTGAACTTAAAACAACTTATAAAATTTTGAAAATAAATAGATGCTTTTAATATTTTGAAGAAAAATGATTTTAAAATTAACTCAACCTTTTATTTGATAATAATGTTTTGAGGTAAAACAACCAGAAATTTAGCAGTTGATGTGACATCTTATACTCAATATTGTGGCACAATGATAAGTAACATGACCATTACTCACTAGTCACTAATACGGACCTTTCATGGATTTGGATAGTCCTGTGGCATTAGTTTTTTACTTGATTTAATTAGTTTTTTACTTGAAAATGTTTATCAGAGGAAATATATGAAGTTTACTATACGTGTAGCCTAGGGTATTAAAGGGTTGTGTTCGAGAGTTGGTGTGTTAAATCCATAAATTGACACAAACACTCGGACACGCCATGAACACAAAAATTGCGCAAACACGTGAACACAAACGCCACAAGAAATTCAATAGGTTAACATTTACATGATTATATTGACATAACTCTTTTTTATTTTTGTTTTTTTTTACTTTTTGCTTATTAATATGCTAATATTAAAACTTCACAACAAAAATACAAATGTATATAAAACAATTATAGCAGCCTATGTCAATTTAAAATTTCTTAAATACCAAAGCGTTTTAAGCTAAGACATAAAAAAACATTTCAAAAAGTCCAAAAAATAATAATACTAAACGGTCAACTCACAAACCCATAAGATCAATCCTAACTCAACCGATCTATACTAAACACAAACCTATGAAATTCATGTTACCTTTGTTTCTTATTTCCATGGTGTATCATAATTCACACACAAACATCCGCACGTGTGTGGCGAGATCACAAAAACTTTATAAACTAATTATCCACCTAAACAAAAAATACCTTGTGGAAGTATAATGTTTGTCGCAATAAAAATGATACGAGTTTAAAATTTTAGGTGTAAGATAAGTAGTATTTAGGTGTAAAAAATCGTTGTTGAAACATAATAGCCACGAAAACAGTGGTGTGCACACTTAAAATTGATGGTATCAGACATTAATTTGCACATCATGTATAACTTAAGGGTTGTTTGACAGTTTTTAATGTTTTAGATGCCTGAATGATTCAACATTTAATGGTTCACCGTTTAATGATTCAGACTGTTTGTTTCGCGAGCAAATGTCTGAATGCTTCAAACATTTGCCTCTGAATAATTGATCAGACATTTGCATTTGAATACTTAAACGATATACTAACGCTTAATGATTTAGACATTTTAATAATTCAGCACTTAATAGTTTAAACATTTTATTAGTTCAAAATTTAATTATTCAAAAATTATGGTGTCTTAGTTCAACTTTATGTTGTTAAAATACTTCACTTTATGAATCTACATAGTATCCATTAAGAGCCACTTTGTGTACTTAAATAAATTACTCCACTTTTGTAGTTTTACTATGCAAACAACTAATTAAGCAGGATGTACAAGTTTTAATGCATATCAGAGTAGACCATGCCTGTGTGCCATAATAAGTGAGTGTACAGACACCCAACTTGAAAGCATGCAGATGGGGTTGTACATCCATTGACACCTTCAACAGTATCTCTCAGCAATAATTATTGGTGTTAAATGGGAAAAAGAAAAAAAAATGAAAACTGAATTCACAATTTAATTCCTCTTTTGCGTGTCAGATCTCATATGATGTGTAGGCCAATCTTGTATTCTTGTTTGTAGCACCAGAAAGAATAATCATGCTATTATAACTTGTACCTTATGCATTTATAGGTGTAAAAGATACCAAAATTGATGTGGTACAAACAGGGTTCTAATACAAAGACACGGATAAATCGACACCCATCTATATATTGTGTATGGTTTCATACGCGTCGTATAGAGTCGAATACACTGAAAACGAGAAAAATTCAGAAGGGCTGTGAAAGAGCTATATGTCTCATATAAACCTATACAACGCCCCCTAATAAAATACGTATAACAAATTTCGACACTGACTACAAGAAAAAATTCAGGGGGCTGTCAGAGGGGTTATACGCCCCGTATAGTGTTATACGACCCTCCTATACGATACGTATGGGGCTATACGACCCGTATAACAATTTAGATATTAATTTATAATTTTGAGGTGTCTTAATATCACACTTATAAATGGCATGTTCATATGAAATGACACACATTAAATTGCTCCAACAAACTTAAAAAACATACACATCAATGTTTTATGTTTTTTGTAATGGTTTATTAAAACTGAAAGGCTGATCCTTATATTAGCATGTGTGGAACCACGAGTTCCGACCCACAGAAAATGTGCCTGGAGCGGTGAGCTCTAGGTCAACACACGCGGAACGAAAAGTTTTTGATCATACCCAACTACGAATATCCACGTCACCACAATCCAACAACAAGGTGTGGCACGACCCAACAACCGGTGACAATAACTTAAGAAAAACTCAGAGAGAGATACATATTGATTTCTTTTAATCTTCTTCATCAATCTTCAAAACCAAGAAATTAAGAAAAGAGTATTTGTAACATCCGTCACCTTAAGGTCCGTCAATTAACGTGGTTTTCCGTTAACTTTTCTTTGACCATTCATTCCTCATCTTTATTAACTTCTTGTGTGAATATCATACTTGTTTTATCATCTTTATGCTTGTGTTTCTATCGTGAACGTGTGCTATACTTAAAACTTTTACAAATTTTATCACCGTTATCACTAAATATATCATTTTTATATAAAATCATTGTCATTAATAAAACTATTTTTAAGTGCCAATTATCATTAAATACATTTTTAACATTAATATAACAAACACTTTTAAAGTCGTTTTCAACCGAAACAAACTTTGGGAACTCGGGGGCTAAGTGCAGCGACTAAAATTGATATTTTGCAAACTTGAGATGAGTATAAAAACCCCATTTTTCCAGCCCTAACCTCATCTTCTTCACTTCTTCTTCTTCATTCTTCTTCACTTTACATCTTCTTCTTTGCACCAAAACCGCCCCGTTTCGTCTCGTTTTCGTCGTCTAGACTTCATCTACAACCTAGTCTACTCCATCCTTGCAGGTAGACGACCTTGGTTGTCCCTTTCTTGCTCGTTTTACTACTGTCCATTTCTAGGGTTTCGGGTGTTCGGGTTCAACCCGAACACAAGAGGTCGTGTGGGTGCGTGTGATGTCTTTCTGCGTGTGCTTCTTGTTTGTGTGTGTTTGTAGTGT
>BJCM01267923.1:0-15169 GCA_018326385.1 Flaveria bidentis
TGTATTAACGAAATATATATTGCATTTATTTGATTGATGATTTTTAGGGATGTCATTGGCTGTATTATTGTATAGTTTCCTTTTCTAGTTTAGGGAAGTAATTGAATGTATTGTGTATATATTCTTGTGAATGAGGAATGAATGGGCATCGATCATTTTCAACCAATTACCATTCTCTTACAGTATGGATGTATGAATGTGTGTGTGTATATAGCAAGAGGTTCAAAATACAGAACCAGTTTTAAATGTAGAATCGTGAAAACCGCACAAACTCATGTATCTATTGCTTTAACTATGATACATGTGGCGATTACGTTACCATATAACCACTTCTCCCACTATATCTGGCCAAAGCTGTGTACAATTGCTTCTGCGGTTCTCTATTTAAATTTGGTTATGTATTAAAAATGCCCCTATGTGTGTGTGCGAGTGTGTGTGTGTGTGTGTGTGTGTGCGAGTGTGTGTGCGAGTGTGTGTGCGAGTGTGTGTGTGTGTAGAGAGAGACTAGAGGGGAGAAGAGGCAGGGAGAATGTACAAGGATGAGTCCCTCATACTCAGGATTACTTCTAACAGCCCAAGTCCTGCCAAAAAAACGAAATGATCCAGTCAGACTAAAGAACTGGTAATCATAGGCAAGGGGAAATGCATATGATAGAAATTAGCCAATTAATGATAGTTCATTTCCTTTTTTTTTTTGCAAACAATAATTAAGAAAACAATGCAATATTACCAATGTGAATGTCCAGGAAGCTCAGCAACAGGGGCCTTCAACATTCTAAGATCCCATATATTTATACCAGATTCATCTGCAGCAGTTACCTGTATTGTTTGTTAAATATATTATTTTCAAAAGTATAAATATAAAATTGATGGTGGAATGGCATTACAACAATAACCAGTAGTTAGCGCAGATGCATTATTAAAGTATGACTGAAGTCGAAACAGCAGACTTACAAGCATATGCTTATTCTTGCTATCATAATCTATACTACGGACATGGGGATATTCCATTGAACTTGTTTTCCTGTAAAGCAATAAAAAAGTGTGTTATTACAATTCCAAAAGTTTCCGCTTAGCAACAACCTAAATGATATTTATGAGCAAGACGTAAATGACAAACACAAATAGTGTTAGTCATAGGTTGCTAATATCCCTTATACTCAGTCATTTAGATTTTAGATATATCATGACCAGCAGAGGTGGCAATTTTGACCCATTTGCTTTATGGTCGATTTGAGTTGAGTTTTAACGCGGTCGGTCAAATCAAGAAATCTAGCTAAAGGCATAACAGGTCTATTGGGTTGAAAGTCACCCAAAGTCTACTTTTAATGCATACAAGTATACAATCTCTTAAATTATTTATTTAAAAGATTTAGATAATTAATTCAGACAAGAAAGAAATGTGGCCATAATTGAGGCATACTTCATTGTGCGTAAGTCCCAGAATTGAATAGATGATTCTGTAGTTGATGCAACAATATTCACATCATGAGGATCCCATGCTCCACCTGACAGATGATGAAGCATCCCAGCTGACTCCTGAGATTGCACCTACAAAACTTTTTTCAAGAATTAGCCAAAGTAGTGGCAACATGGGGTCAAGAGGGTTGGGTTAGTATGGGTAGAAATGGAGCAGGTCCAAAAGGGTTAAGTTGAAGCGTTTTTTGTCCAGTTTAAAATTCTTTATAGATAATTAATGTGTTAAATATCATTAAATGTATACACATAATTATATTAATAATCCAATTTTAAATATAACTTGGGGCTGTTTGATTTCTCTTACTCGGTCAGAAGGTGATGACCGGGTAAGAGCTTGTTCCAAAACTGACCGGGTAAGGGGAATAAAAGGCATGGATCAGTGGTGTCGGACCGGGTCAGACGCGACTATGTGATAATCAAACACGTTGACCAGCCAAAATGTCTGACCGGGTCAATGGGTCAGACATTTTGACCGGGTTAGAAGCAAATCAAACAGCCCCTTAGGAGGTTGTATGCATAAAATAAATAACTTTGTGCGACATTCAACATGTCCACCTCTTTGACCCCTTTTATTTCACCCATTTGAGGTAAAACACAACCCAAATCAACATGTTTACATGTAATAGCTTGAAATTAACACCTATAGATAAATTAATAATGGATAATAGAGTTAAATTCAGTTTGCTCTCTAAGGTTTCACAAAGTAACCATTTTTCTCCATATATTAAAGACATCAATTTACCTCCAAAGGTTTAATTAATTTGTTTCAATTTTAGTCAAAAAGTTTCATTAGTTATTTCAATATCAGTTCAATTCACCTTCAAATAATAAAAATTTTGGACTGAAATTGAAACAGATGATGATACTTTTAGACTAAAATTGTTGTCTTCAAACTTTAGGAGGAGAATGATTATATTTGTCAAACCTCAAGGACCAAAAATCAAACTTAACTCTAGATAATAAGAAAGAAAAATATGTGTTCTTGAATCTACAACTTTTACGATCGGTTATTTACTTATTTTTATATCTTGACACATTAGAAACAGATGGATTAAGTAAAAGATACCCCTTTTGTACCACAAGAAAGATAGTAATTCTACATGGACATGCTTTAAACAAATAGTCAAACTTGATGTTGCTACCATTTGCAACTTCTTTAAGTTCAGTTTGCCTATTTAACCTCGCTTTGCTTTCTATTAAATCCTTGTAATACTCTTAGTTATTGATGTCAGCTGCAATATTGTTCCTTAGTTTTAAAGTAGAAGTTCCAACTTTTATACAAGATGCAAAAATTATCTCCCTTTCTATCGTTTCTTTCTTTAAACCTTTTATGAAGAACAAAACGCAGAATTTTCTGCCACTCTGACTATTTCCTAACATTGGCAAAGCAGCATTTGTCACACTTCTTGAGGGGAAATGGATTGTGGAGCATGACATAGAACAAAATAACATAGTGAAAGAATTTATTTAGTTGATTACTGAAATTTTAAAGGTGAAAATCATCAGATAGGGTACAATTTATATTTCCAATTATCATGGCCACTGTTTGTCTGTTTGCAAGAATGACTTGACTTAAATATTTACCTTGGGCATATATTCAAAGAACTTGCAACATGAAGATAAAATCCCATCATACTATGTTTACTTTATATATCAGCTAACATGGGATAGCTAACCATGTGCGGGAACTAGGAAGCAAAATTACATGTTTAGATACTTGTCCAGAGATTCTTACTCTCTTATACCTGTGCACTCTTCTTTGAAGAATCTAAGCTCCAAAGAAAGATATTTTGCTCGTCAATACTTATCAACTTATCATGTCTTCCAGATGGCCACCAAAGCACACTGTCATATTCTTCTTTGATCAATATTTGTTCCACGGATAACAGATTACATCTCGTAAAAGGAATAAAAGATAAACATATTCGAAGTTTTGAGTATTGAGATGTTGAAAAACTATTAATACATGATCCATGACCCCCGTTTATAGTTTAGAAACAAAAGGAATGAAGTATCAAAAGCATGCTTCATAAAAAAACTTGGAACTAAATCTTTAGGTTTCATTTAGACATCTAGCTGATTCTAAGTACTTGTAAATGCTCCATAGAGTAAGTTTAAGTTTACACTTTGAACAATGATTGAGTTGTGAAAAAAAATAGCAATTCAGTAGACAACATATAATGTAAAAGAGTAGTGGTAAGATAAGAAGTAACATATTGAACCCTCAAACAATTCATAGGATGGATTGTTAATAAAATATCTGAATGTATTGTCCGTATTCCACTGATTTAAAATGTTGATACAACATATATCAATCTTCAAACAAGGCATTGAAGAAAATTGAAGGTTGCAGAGTTCCTATATGCTTATGAAATCCAAACTACTATTTCTACACCAATGTTTTAATATTAATAATTTAATATATAGCAGTCATATGTGGTATGTAGAAGATTATATATCATGGTATCCTCATAAGTCATAAGTGAACCAAAAGAAGCAATGTTATAGTGATCACAAGAACTACAAATGTAAAACCCATACAGAGATACACTTGAAGCTCTAAGATCATCTAACGCTACAAATATGATGATATTAACACCAACCAGTGATGCTTAGAAAAACATAACTCACCACTTAATCTTTGAACTATGTGCGTCAAGGGAAGTAATACATTCCAACTGAGGAGAATTTGACTGGCCGTACAACTCAGGGATCTGCCACACAGCCGCTTCATATGATTCACCTTCAAAACCGAAGGGAACAACAAAACTTATACACCATTAAACATTTAAATGACTTGAAAACACTATATATAAGGCGCCTTAGGAAATGTTAGTTATGAAAAAAAATAAGTATGAAGCAATGTTACTCCCTCTACCTAAAGGGAATACACTAAAGCAGCTAGAGATTCGTGCCGCTAAGCAAGAATCAAGGGCTATTGTATGCTTGAGATGGTGGTTGGGGTGGTAATGGAAAAAAACCAGCTTAGATCCCAAAAATTCTATTAGAGCTTCTTCTCTACAGAGCATCTTACCAAGATTTTAAAAAAAAACGATCAGTTCCAAATTTCATCTAGATCTCACTCAGCTCCTAATTTAAAAAACTCTTTTACTTCTAAATATAATGTAATCGAAAGATCATCAGTATCACAATCACAATCAAGCAGATACACATTAAGAAAATGCAACAAGAAATCGATCACTTACCAGAAGAGAAGACAGTGGAGAAGATGCGTTGATCAAAAGGACAAGAAGCAAGGTCCCAAATCTCATTAGGATGCGAAAACAAACCCTCACAAACAAGTTCCGTACCACCTGATGAAAGTCTAATCAGATGCACCTACAAACACATATATGTAAACTTCAATTCAATCAAATCAAAACCCTAACCAGCACATTATCACAAATTCGAGATCAAATCATCAAATCTAACCTCATTTTCTTCTTTGAGACTGAGAGTACCAGTGAGGAAACTGGTGTGATCTGTATCGGCTTTGACATCCGCAATACATCGTGCCTGCAATAGAACTCAGAAATTGAGTAAATGCAGATGAATTTACCAGAATTTGGGCAGATTTTGGAGAAAAGAAGATTGATTGAAGGAGAATCTGGGGTTTTCATGCATGAAATCAGGATTTCACACTATTATTGAATGAATGAACGAATGAATGAATGAATGATTGATTCACCTGATATTTGAGACCGTAACCGATTCCAGTTGATCCTCCTTGCATTTGATGAATGATTTCGTCTTTGTGTTGTTTCAACAAGCTGATCTGAGATTTTAGGGCAATTTATATTCAGATTATTCGAGGGTTTTTACTTGGTAGAAGCAAGAAATCATTTGATCCCTGTAGAGAAATCCTACGATTGTAATGTAAATGTAATTTATGTAAAAGAGTGTTGATAATAATGTTTGTTAATGTAAACAAGAATTGAGTTCTAAGTTTCAAAGTTTTACTATGTTAAAAACAATAATGTCTTACTAGAATAACGGAGTTAATCGGGTGGGTTTTTTTTAGTGTGGTCTCTGGTTTGGTAACGATATGACGGACTGTTATATAAGTTTTTCTTTAAAGACATATTTGACTAGAGCCACAAGGTTTCTTATTCGAATATGGAGTTAATCGGACGAGCTAGTGGCACGTCACTAATCCAAATAATTATTCATAAAATTTATGTTTGTAAATAATCTAGGAATTTCTCTCCACATGATCTATATTACCTAGAAGGCGGAAAAAATACGACTTTTAAAGAAAAGGTATTCTCGGGGATTCTACCGTAAGGTGAGATGATGCAAAGTCACAAATCAAATATGAAGGCTATAGCGAAGAACATAACAAGAGTAGCAAAAGAAACTCTACGGATCATCGAAAAGAAAAATTGACGGACATAAATAATCGTGATTATGGAATGAGAATGTGCAAAACAAGATAAGGATTAAAAAAGAATGTCTTAAGGAGCTCTTGAGATGCAATTATGAAAAGGAGAGTGTGATTAAAGGTGTGACAATTCACTCGACTCATTCGATTTCTTTGTGTCAATGCAGTAGACTAGTGATGTAACGCAATATGTAACACAATTTTTGGGACAAAAATCTTTCACCATTAGGATAATGCGACATCTGGTAATTTCCGTTACAAGAACTTTGTTTTCACTGTTAGGTTTGCATACACGTGTTGTAAGCACATACTAGTTGTCGTTAAATGCTGGTGAAATAATAAATAATTAATATGGGTCTAACTAATATTAACTTGATTAATAGTTTTAATTGTTATCGTATGATTATGTGAATCAAACTGCTAAGTATTATTTTTTGAATTACACTTTACAACATGACTATGTGTGATACAAGATTTCATGTGTGGTGATTATCAATTGGATTTCATATTATTTGTCGGTTTAAGAAATTTCATGTATTATAAGATGAAAAATTATTTAAAGTATAAAAAATCAGTTTTACAATGTGTAAAACAAGGAGGGTTAATTATAAATTTTTTATTGGACTTAAAACTAAACTAAACAAAACAAAACCCTAAGGGTGTGCAAATGTCGGTTCGGTTTTCACACATCACCGAAGCCGATAACCTAAGTTCGGTTTTTAAAAAATCAACCACCAGAACCGAAAACCGAAGATACACAAAAAATGGAGGCATAAAAGCTAAAAATACATGAATAAATGAATGGTTCGGTTCGGTTTCGGTTAATTCGGTTAACCAAAGGCAGAAAACCGAAACCGACTTTCGGTTAATTCGGTTTTTGATTATTTCGGTTTTTAGTTTAATCGGTTTTTAGTTATTTTCGGTTCAGTTTCGTCGGTTAACGGTTTGGTTTTTGCTCACCCGTACAAAACCCTAGCCCCCTACACCCCAAAGTCATGGATGAAGCACCCCACCCCATTCCCATTCACGATCGAGCATCAACGCACGCACATTACATTTGATTTGGCTCAACTTGATCAATTCAACGTGATGGCAAACTAGTTTCTTGGTCATTAACACGTTTAAGGTGAGTTTTTAATTACTTTTTCATGGTTTTTTTATCGTAGAGCAAACCCTAGTTCAATTGGGGCATGATAGCATGAAATTGGCATTGTTTGACGATATTATAGTGTTAGTTTGATTGTATTATAGCTGGTTTACATGAGTTATGCATTTTATGGATTTAACGTCCCGTTCATACGTTACCGAAAATGGAAATTTTAATCATCCATCCCTGATTCCTTGAATTGGTGCCACCTAAGCACACTTAATTATTGAGTTCTCCTCTCATCCACAACCAAATCACCCAAAATATATTGGTGATATTAGAGGCATGCCATTACCTATGAACCCACCATATCTACTATCCACGGTCGATCTCGGATTTGACTAGGATGTCACAACATAGGGGCGGACATAGTAAGTGGGTAAGAGACTCTTAACCAATAAGTGCTTAACGAGTAAGTGTTGTTTAGTTTGATCTTTGAATAAATATGTAGGTTGAGTATTTTACCCATCTGACTATTTTGTACCGAATGAAAGTCAGACTTCTTGATCGTATTTATATTAACATGTTTGTACGTTTGCCTATACCTAGCTACCAAATCAACAACACATACATTCAATAACTACCATTCAAATATTCATCAATCACCACAATTTTCAAAAATAAACTCATTTCATGTGAAAGGTGCTAGAAGTAAACAACTCAGTGACAGAATTGATGTTCGTGTTGTCGGTATCAACCCACCAAGTGTAGAACTTCATTTGAAAGGAGTAAAACCGCCAAATTCATCCATATATCATCTAAAACGTTACTTTTGTTTTAGCATAAAGATTAATAAAACAGTGTGTACAATTAGTTCATTAATCAAACACTCAACAGTAATCATAGTTCAAATTTTTTTGCAAAAGCTAATATACTTCTACGTGATCAAGAGACGAAAACCATGTGCCGAAACATTGACAAAATAAAGCTAATAACGCCTAGGTCGGATCTGTTGCCATCGAGCTTGTTTTGCCCAAATCCACCATGGCTACAATCATAGTTGCAATCGAATATCAAACTCTAAAGAGAATCGACAAAGAAAACAATTACCATCTACATTATCAGGTCTACAAACTCAATTCTTCATACTACATTTGATCATCACCGCCTCATAGTTTCAAAGAATTAGCAGCAGCATCACAAAAAGTAAACCAAACAACACCAAGTAGACCTGACAGTCGTTTAGTTAACATCAAAAGGGTTGAATTATAAGTCTATCAAATAACCTTTTAAGTTTAAAATATAATCCACCAAATAGGTTTTATTTTGTATTAATGCACCATTTATTTAATTAACTAAATTCATATTTATTTAACCCTTGACATTTTCCAATTATATCTAAAATTTAAATTTGAAGAAACATCCCAAATTGAATTTGAGGAGACGATCATGAGGACGGCAAAGAGATCGAACCTTCTAAATTTACATTGCAAATGTGCGATTCTTCAATTTAAATCTCTAGAGACTTGCAAATATGCATTTCACAATAACATGAACAATACTTGTATTTATTATATTAAAAAGAGTTTTTTTAATAAAGTTTCAATTGAAGATATAATAAATTATTTTTAAAACATAAAATTCGTAGACAACAACTATAAAATATAAATATTTTTATTATTTTATATATATATATCTTGTTTTTATTACTTGTTCTATAATATTATTGTATTTTTATATATGTGACCACATCCCATCACGAACACAAAAAAATCAAACATTGAGTTAAGACGCACAACTACTCAAAATTCGGTAAATATCCCACCCTCTAATGAAAACATGAAGGTCATGTCCAAACCTTACTTGACATCTTTCATGTTTTGAGTAGGGCTTTTTTGGGTGGTTTTAGATGGTCCATCCTTGCTAAGGATGTCCTATTAAAAAAAGAAATTTCAGTAAAATAGCCAAGTATTTACTTATACGATTCTTTTGGCTTAAAACTTTAGACCTAAACAAATCTTAATCATACTTTTCTTTAATATTATAAAAGTACTTTAAATATAACTTATTATATTCATGATAGTCTTATTTAAATTTATTAAATTGTGCATTATGTAATGCAGTTTATAATGCTTATTTATATTGTATTAAAAAAATATAGTTTATTACAATCAAATAAGAACACAAGCAGAGCATCGACCATTTACAATACATTCCCATGTTACTAAGGTTTAAAAATAGAAACTACAAAAATATTTAACAAAATCCAATAGTCAAATATACCAACCGCAAGTTTCTACTTTCTACCAAGTTTAGTAGCTTACCATACCCCACCTCAAAATTTGTGAAATAAAATAAAAAAAATAAAAATAAAAAACTAGAAACCTTCGATACTACAGACTAAAGCTGGGGTGATTAGCATTTTGAAGCTGCATTCCTTGAAGCACAACCCCACATCAGCATTAACCTCTGTACAGTTTAACCAAAAATGGATCTAACATGCAGTAAATGTCTTGTACCAAGTGCTTCTGAACTTGTACCTTTAACTGTTGAAAATATAGAATTGTATGAAAATTAGAATTTTAAGATAAAGAAATACAATCAGAACTCTCACGGTGGTAATGCTTAACAAACTAATGTGTATACCCGATACTTGTCGGTATGTGTGATAGAGCATTCGGCCAGATATGGGACATGGTTTTAGGCCCAGGTACCGGACTAAGATTAACAATACCCATTCCATTACTACCCCTAGTTATTAGCACCGTTCCACCATCTACATTGTCATGGGTAGCCAATACAGTTGTTGATTCATTTACTTACGAATGAGTTGATTCAGTTATGGTTCATCCCAAAACGGGCAACCAAAATATAAATAGCTAAAAGAAAACAAGTCAAAATGGTTTTGTTTTCAAAGTTACTCAAAATCTACCTTTTTACGGTTATGGCCTCCTAAATTGTTTTGTTTTCAAAGAACTTACTGTTGTAGTAAGTTAGCTTCTGATCCTAATTAACAAATTAACTAAACAACTGCCCGTTTCAACCGGGACCTATTTTGACCCATGACTACAAACAACCCGTTTCAACCGAAACCCATTTTGACCCGTGACCTAACCAGTCCATCTTACCAGCTTGAGTAGTCAACATATATCTAGATCAGCAGCCAAAAGGTAAAAACCGGGATTATTTAGTCAGAAAGCAACTCTTCAAGCTCAGGTGTTTCGGATATCAAAGGATCATCATCAACAATTGTATCATTGACTAGATGTTGAAATTGAGTGCCGATAAGATCATCATCTTCATCCTGGTCAGATAATTCAGGCTCGTTTTCTGAATTTTGGTCAACTACATCAAAGTCAGCATTTGTCTTCCCGAATTTTCTAGGGAGAGTTTGGAGTTTTGATTTGGCTTCTGTGTCTTCACAGATACAGGCAGCAGGGTTTTCATGAAATTCACCTCGCCCTGGCCTGACCTCTTTTGGCTCCCCCATGAAACCTCTTTGATGAGTTCTTACTCTTGAAGAGAACTCTTCCCATGTCGTGTTTTCTCGGTTGAGGAATAAACGATATAGTTTTTTAGCATTCGGACGTATTGTTGGTTTGTGTCCAAAATATCTCCTGCAATACAAAGAAACAATGCACAGCTTACAAGTCATTTCCTACTAGGGTGTCGTTAACAGGTTGAGATATGTAGTCATTTTGTAAAAACATGGTCGAGTGGTCAAATAGTAAACGCTTTTTTGAATAAAGTAAAAAACTTACTGTGTTAAATTTGATTACAAAACCATATTGTACTTAATATGAACTTTTTAGTAAAAAGATTTAGGTCTTACGCATCTAGATACATAGTGGACTTTCAGTTCATCTGATCCGCTTGGCGCTCTACTTTTAGTTTACACTTTTACCTCAATTTTCAATTATCTATTAGTTTGCTTTCATCATTTTGTAGAATATATTGCTTTTATGTGGGCACCAAATTTTACTTGTTTTGTTGGTGTAATGGGCATCTAAGACAGCTTACATATAATCAAATGCTTCTCTATAAGTATTTGCTTTAGTCACACAATAAAGGGGAAGAAGTATTTCCTTTGTCCCTTAATACATGCAACGTCTCTCTTTTATCAATGTTTCAATCCAAGTTATATCTTTGGGTTAGGAAATTTGCTACAAACTGTTAACACGTAAATCTTTACCCAGAAGATTCCCACGTAGATTTTGATCCAACTTAGAAACACTATAGGTAAATTATGGGTCTGTCACTGACGGGTCAAAAAAATGCATTTATTTCAGGAAATGAGTATACAGAGAGAGCAATCCAAGTCATTTATGTGAAACAGGATAGATTTCTTTGACATATGATCAAATGAGAAAATACTAACACTTTTTTATAAAAAAAGGAAGCTGAAAAAGTAAGTAGGTCAAACAGTTTAAAATTTACCGAAAATATATTTAGTTATCAACAACCTCCTGAATGATTTTATTCAAAAAGTTGGACTGCACTTAACAGTTTCTGTAAATCATATGACTATTTATGAAATATAAAAATGGACGAGATGGTACCTAGTCAACCCAACCAACCCATCTTGACAGTCCTTAGAAAATTTCACGTGTGTCAGACCGAACCCGAATTGACCATGTCACACAACCCATCAGGCTATTTTGCCACCCATTTTGATATACATTCAATCTTGACCAAAGCCAAAATTGCTTGTAATCTAGAACAGATGTGAAGATAAGTAAGAAAAACATACCGTCGGCCAGCCAAAATTTTTGCCATATTCCCATTGTTATTCGTAACAAACACGTCACTCTCATCACACACGATGAAATCAAGTGCGGCCATACGAGACGAAAAAGCAGCAAATGGTTCCAACTCTTCTTTGGTGGCAATGGTTTCTTTTGAATGAATGTTGGGGAAGAGTGCTCTCAAGGGTGCTAATGTGTCATCTCCACCATATACTTCACCAGAAGCTACATAAAGATGTACATCTTTACTATATCCAAGTGCTCTCAGCATTAGACCCACTTCTTCTGGTGTAAGTGGGCATCTCCCTTGTCTCCTTTCCTTCTCAGGATTGTGACTCTGTAAGAAGTATCTAAAATTGTTAGGGATTGCTAAAAGGTGGAGGTGGAATGATTAGTGTTTTGGTTGGGTTGGGTTGGGTCGGGTCGGTTCGGGTTGGGTTGGGTTGGGTTGGGTTGGATAGTGAGTGAAATCAGGTTTCAGTCGAAACTGTGTTTACTAGTATGGGCTGAAAACAGTCGGGCTGGGTTGGGTTGGCCCATACACCCATTTTGCCCAATTTTATATGTAGTTAACATGTTAACCATGATTAGAAAAAGGAAAAGAAAATCATTATTACAATGATAAATCTTTAACTTAAAACCAATTTACAAGAATGTAAACATTGAAATAAAAACTTTGGAGGGGACATTCAACCACTTTGACCTCTTTGACACATTCCCATTTCAACCCAACCTGAACAAACCCATTTTGATCTGCCCAAAAAATGTACATGTTTTTTACCCGCTACCCAACCAGCCATATGGTTCAGGGGCTAGTTTTGGACATAGATGAAATTGACCAAGCTTGAGAATTTAAACTCTTACATGTAAAGTTTTCCACCTCTTCCTTATTTTACCCAATTCTCTTCTTTCCTTATCTCCGCCACCATAATAGCATCCTGAAAATGCAAGCATATCAGGTTCAAACCTGTATTATAAAAAAGTAAAAGTTGTAGTTAGGACAAGAAATGCAAGTTTCCTAAACACACAAAAACAGAACAACATAGTACCTAGCCTTCAACTGTACAAGTTTGTGAAAGATGGTAAAAGAGTTCATTATTCATAGGTTATGTTTACATTATATAGAGTTTATAAGAAACCCTAGATCCTAAACTGGGCCCGTGGGCTCAACCCTAATAATCAATACTAACCCTAATAATAATATAGTCTAATACTCCCCCGCAGTCAGAGCGGTAGAGAATCGAACTCTCAGACTGAAAACATATACAAAATAAACATAAAGAATAAGAAGAATAGTCTCGATCTCGGTTAAAATCTTCGGCCAAAATTCCATAATCTTGTAATCTTCATCTTCATCCCAAAACCTTAATTGCAAACCACAATATTAAATGATCATATAATCCTGCAACGGGCATCTGATGGGGATTTGAACGCAATGGAAACTATGAATATAGATAAAATGCAGAGAATGATGTAATAGGAGAGCTTGTATTAGGGTAAAAACAGTACAAGAAGAAAAAGAAACCACCAGGGACTGTCCCTCTCTCCTCAAAGGAGCCAAACAACTTAACAAAACAAAAATCACACCTCACACACCTCTCATGCTCTCCTTTATAACTAACAGAAAATATAATAACTTTCTAGCCACTAACAATATTACTCTTTTGCCCTCTTCTAGAATAAACCAATAATTTCATCTTGCTCCCATTTTGCCCTTTTGGTTTAACGTTCGTATCACTACTCTCTCTTTCAGAAACAGTCTTGTCCTCAAGACGTACGTTAGGGAACTGCCCCATCACCCATTCTTTGTCTTCCCACGTTGCGTCCTCAACCGGCTGACCTTGCCAATGAATCAACAATTGTTCAATTGAGTCGAGACCCTTCTTAACCATACGGGCTGCCAACACTTCATGTGGAACCAAAACCTCAGTATCATCCAATGACAAATCTGATGGCAGAGATACCTCAGCAGGACCAGAAATAGCTTTTTTAAGGAGGGAAACGTGAAAAACCGGATGAATTCTAGAAGTCTCGGGTAATTTGAGTTTGTAGGCCACCGGGCCTATAGCTGCACAAATCTGAAAAGGACCGAAAAACTTGGGAGCTAATTTCTGATTGATACGCTGCGTGATGGAAGATTGCCTGTACGGCTTGAGTTTCACATATACCCATTCGCCTATCGAGAATACCACCTCCTTGTGCTTCTTGTTGGCCTGTCGTTTCATGTCTTCTTGCGCATTAATTAAATGAATCTTTAATTGGCGTAGAGCCTCATCACGACCTTGCAGCTCTCTTGCAACTGCCTCCACTCGGATCTCCCCCATCGCGTATGAAATCACAGACGGAGGTGACCGACCATAAACTGCTTCAAATGGGGTTACCCCGGTCGAGCTGTGAAAAGTCGAATTATACCAAAATTCAGCCCACGGAAGCCAATTGGCCCATGATTTTGGTTGATCAATTGCAAAACATCGTAAAAAGGATTCGAGACATCGATTAATAACTTCGGTTTGCCCATCTGTTTCCGAGTGATAAGCCGAACTCATTTGTAGCTTTGTTCCCTGAGCCCGGAAAAGCTCCTGACAAAACTTGCTAATAAATAGGGGATCACGGTCACTCACAATTGTTGACGGAATCCGGTGTAGACGAACAATTTCTTTCACGAATGCTTCGGCCACTGAGCGAGCTGTATACGGGTGTTTGAGGAGTATAAAATGTGCATATTTCGATAAACGATCCACCACGACCAAGATGACATTATATCCTTTGGATGTTGGTAACCCCGAAACAAAATCCATCGAGATATCCTCCCAAATCGCTGTTGGAATTGTTAACGGTTGGAGTAGACCACTCGGAACCGTTGTGCTTGCCTTGCATCTCTGACACACATCACACTTGCGAACGAACTCCTTAACAGTCGCTGTCATCCCTGGCCAATACAAGTTAGCTGCTAAACGACGGTACGTCCGATAGAACCCAGAGTGTCCGCCGGAAGCAGCCGAGTGGAATTCATGGAGAAGAGCCGGGATAAACTTTGATGTTTTGGGAATGACCAATCGGTTGCGGAAGTATAGCAGCCCCTGTCGGACCGTATATCCCGGATGTTTGGAAGGATCCGATATACATTCCGTGATCAGTTGTTGTAACTGCGGGTCTGTCTTCGCTTCTTCAATCAACATAGCCCCCTGGACCCATATCGGAGAGGAGACGCACTGAAACAACTCCCCATGTTCTTCGCGACGGAAGAGAGCGTCAGCAGCTTGATTATCCCGGCCGGGTTTGTAGAAAATGTCAAAATCGTAACCAAGCAGCTTAGCGACCCAGTTTTGTTGATCTGGTGTGGCAACTCTTTGTTGTAACAGGAACTTCAAACTTTTTTGATATGTGTGGATGGTAAAACGAGACCCCAGGAGATATGGCCTCCAATGTTGAACCGCAAGCACCAACGCCATCATCTCTCGTTCATAAGTGGATTTA
>BJCM01267924.1:0-22604 GCA_018326385.1 Flaveria bidentis
CAATGAACTGTGAATTTGTTGATATTGCTTGAATCGATTACAATTGTTTGTGTTTCTCTTGAATTGTTCACATAGATCATTACAGATTGTCTCAATTGATCCTATCAATTGATATCAGAGCCTATCAACTGGTTCTGATCCGATCAATTGCTCTATCAATTGGTATCAGAGCATATCAATTGATTTCAATATATCACATATCATCTCAAATGATGCTTGAATAACATATTAGAGCATTCACAGTAACTTCTTTATTTTTATCCATATAATTACACTAGAATTCACTAAATTTTCTCTCTTCTTTTCAATTAAATAATAATTTTTATACCATTATTATTACCTTTTTTTCTCTTCTACTTACAAGCACTTTAAAAAATATTAAAAAATTTATAAAGATTGAACAGTGATTTTTCAAATATACAAATCCACAATAATATTTTATCTCTTATTCACTTACAACCAATCAAAACCATTTCATATAATATACCAAACAAACTTATATACTTTTAAGGATTTCACTGTGAGTACTCTTAGAATGAGCTTAAATGATGTAATTATAGCAAATGGATGATTATAGATAACAATGTGCGTAAATGATATAGTTATAGCAAATTGATGATTAAAGCTTAAAGCTAATTTGTTTTCACTCAATTGGGAATATGGGATGAACAAAAAGTTATATGGTATATATCATATAAAAATTAATTAATTAAACTAAATTGAGATAAAGATGTAACGAACGAAAAAAACTTCTTTGTGCGCTCGACTCGGTTTTAACCAACACAAACGGTTATTTTTAAAACAATCCATCTTGACCCGCATATACTTTTGTCATAATCCATTCAATTCCAACCCAAACCAATATAACCATTTTCTAAAACAACCAGTCTTGACCCACAACTCCACATCACCCAATACACCCATTTTACCGCATATAGTCTAAAGTCTAAACCATTACAAGTTCACAACATCATATAAAGAGTATTCGTAATTATACATGCACATAAACTTAAACATGGCTTTCACCACTGGTCTATCTAATGGTTGTCTTGACATAACAACTATCTTTGTTGTCACTGTCACCTTCGATGCCGCTAAAACCACCTTCGTAATTATATCCAATGACGATCGTTCTTCAGCTTTACACACACGTTTACCTTTCATTTTCAGTTGTTGGATCAATGATGCAAAAACTAGATACAAGGTGAAAATCAATGTAAGATAAAAGTGATAATAATCAATATTAAGGATACAAAGGATCAGATTTTTGTTGGTTGTGTTTAAATGTGTGCTTTGGGAGTGATTATCTGATGAACTCTATATCAGACAGATTATAAATAACTTATAAAGGATCATATAATAATTAGTTAATAGTTTAATACCACACACAAAATCAAAGTACCGAACTAATATAAACTATTTTACCCTTACTGTTAGGTGATAATCCTCAAAACCCATATTAAAATAGCACATTTTATCACCAAATCTGTTAAATTTGGTTACTTTTCATTAGATTGAACACATTCACAATCACAATTGCATGTCTCATGAGTGAAATTACTGAACACTTTTGAAATTGCATGATATCAATGAAGATTGAAAGTACCAAAATGAAAACAAAAAAGCATGCAGCGAAATTGAAAGCAATAATATATGAACATGTAAATAAAAAAAATCTATTATATGTATAAATGTACATGTGGTCTTAAAAGTAGAGTAACATTAGTATAGTTTATTTAAAAAGCATGTAAAGTAGAGTAACATTTTTCATTAAAATTTTCAATTGGGCTTTTCTATTCATACAAGAGGATATGTTATGGTGCCTCATAGACTCAAAGTGTGCATGTCATGTGACTCAAGTGGAAATACCACTCTCATCAAGCAGTGCAATATGAGGTTAAACCACTTGATAGAGTCTTTATCTTTTAAAGTGGATGTTTGATTTCAAACTTAAACAATGTTATAATACGGAGTAATTTATCTTTTAAAGTGGATGTTTGATTTCAAACCTAAACAATGTTATAATATAGAGTAATTTAGAAGTATGATATGTTTGTCATTCAAAAAAAATAAAATCAAACGTGCCGCTAGCATGAGGGGCTATTTGAGAAGAATTTCACTCTCGGGAGATTAAAAGTTTTAACTTTTTATATGTATTTTTATTTAAGAGATAATTTGGTTTTTCTTTAATAACTTCTATTTGTTAATATTAAAAGAAATCTAAATAGACAGTGTTATCTATTTTTATAAAGTTTTCAATATAAACTTTGTAAAAAAAACCAAGATGGTTTCAAAACAAAGTATTTCTTGGTCTCGGAAGTGGCTTCAAATTGTACCTGTATCTGCAACTTTGGTAGAGAATATTTATGCACTTCGACTACCTAGCGACGATGAGAAATACACACACACATATATATATATGTATATATGGGACTCATTCAAATGAGAACTAAAAAAATGTAAAGAACCAAAAGAACTAATCTAATCCATTGATTAAAATGATCAATGGCTAGAATGAAAAGGATATAAAACTAATTTTTCTCTATTCTAATAAAGCAGAAGAAATGTTTAAAAGGGTAAAATTGGTATTATAGATTATCAACAACCGTAACTTAGATCGTGCAGGATGAAGATCAACTCTTAAAAGTCAAATTATTAAACAAAAATCAAAGAAAATTGGTTTCCACCTTTCACGAACCACCAAGAAATCGCATTCGATTAATTCGAAGAAATCGCATTAGAGGATATCGACCAAGAGGGACGACCAAATGTATAACCTAACTATAACATTTTCAATCCGATTTGTGCGATTTGTTTTGCTTACAAAAAACTGTTTATCTAATTCTGGAAATTACCGCTATAAACTAATGTTGATGTTTTTTCAAAGTTTGCGTTGTATGAATTAGGGGGCTTACAAAATGTTAATTTAGCAAAAACAAACACGTGCATATATGAATTTTCCCTTCGTGTTACTTTTGGTTAGAGAGTAAATAGAATGCGAACTATTCAATCTCTTATCAAAATCCTTTGATTTCCTTGTCATGATGCTTAACAAGTAAAACTCATCCTATGATAGTTCCACCAGGTTAATTCATGTTATAGATTACAAAGTTGTATGTTCTAATGTATTAATTAAAGCATTAATGATGTTTATGGTGAATAGATTGGTAACCCGGATGCACATACTGTTGTTTGATAAGATCACACAAGAAGTCATGCATATAATTTTGGTTAAATTGTTATGTAAAATGCCTTTGTACGACATGTTTATAAAACTCATACACTTGCTACAACAACTAGGAGACACCAAAAGGAAAAATCAAGGGTGCCTATTTTTCACATATCAAGGTTTAGAGGGGCTGAATTTCTGATGTAATGTGTGATTTTGCTTAAGTGAATGAAATGTAGTGCTGGATTTTATTTGCTTAAAGTGAAAGGATTATGAAATGGCAATGGACCAAACATTTTGCTTATATCTTTTTCTTTGGTGTGTGAATACTGCTTCATTAATTAAGAAATTCATTAGGTGTTTACATGACCTTACATCAGCAAATTAAAAACGTCCTTGAGACCCATTTCACTACTTTAGTGATTAACATCTATGATATATGGTTCTCTTGTATCATCAACGATAATATTCCATATATGCATCAATGCATCTATATAAGCATCACTGCATCTATTCCGTATATGCATTAATGCATCTAATACTTATCTTACATTAGCAAGTATAAAGTAAGAGAAATGATCATTGTCCAATAATATTATCCATCGAAAAACAAATCATTGACACACAAAAGACATATTATATGGAAAAAATAATTGAATAAAACAGTATACACATATATGATGTTTATGTAACATCATATACATATACAATACCATAAAAAAGCATGTAAGCACTTTTAATTTAAAATGAATTTATTAAGGTAAGGTAAAAAATTGTTGAGAACATATTGAGATTTCATATTTCAATCTGATTATTTTTTATGTATTTAGAATACAAGTGTATCTTCATGGTGATATTATATTCACTAAGCTGATTTCTTGTTTTTGCTTATAAACATAAGCATAATCTGTTTAAACATGCAATATTAAATGTTAGATAATCATTAAGTTCATAATATGTAATTATATATTTCTGTCAATGGAAGAGTTTTGCTTGTTAAGTGTTATAACAAAGAAATGAAAGAAATATGATTGGAGAGTAAATATGCAGACAAACTATGGGGCATACAAGAAAAAAAAAAGTAAAAGCTAGTAACATTACCAGTTCATCCGTTTTTGTTTGCATTTGAGTTAATTCGTAAAACATAATGCATATCAGCATATATGAATTGAGTTAGTATTCTAAATTGATTCAATGAAGTGATGTTCCTAGTATCGCAAATCACGAGAAGAAATTTAATTGTTGAATTGAATTAAAAAAATACAAATAAATGGATGACATCAAACATCTTGCAAGGATAACATTCAACCGGTAACCGTTTCTTACAACCGATGTTGCAGATATTTAGTTTGTCTAATTACCATATTATCCCTACTAAATACAAATTTTGTAATATCAATAAATAAAATTAAAAAATAATGAATGGCTAGTAACGGTTCTTTTAGGTCTTAACAATATTTTGGTTTTCATTTGAAAGTGTCTCTCTGTATATATAATATACTTTCAATCGTTAGATTAACATTGTGTATCGTTAAGATGCATTTATCCATTAAACAAAAACTACTTTAATGACACGTGTCATCACTAAAACTCTTCCTATACTTTATAGGGTATTTGGTTTTTTTAGCGGAACCCACACATACATATATGTATATATATATATATATATATTATTTTTTATGTAATTATTACAACAAGTGGACGATTTTTAAATATTAATTTCTGTTATCTTTTCATTACTTATTTTTTTATGAAAGTTTAACTAATATTATGTTTTTATTTAGTAAGTAATTGTTCTATCATATGGCTTAACCTCTAGTTTTAGATTTTTTTTTTAAAAAAAATCATTTTAATTGCTCCATCAAGTTCTATTTTAAATAGAGATGTTTTAAGTATATTAGTTATTTCTCAAATATATCAGTTTACTATACGTCACTAAAATGCAACCACCCCTCTCACCTCTAATTATCTCGTGACTTTCTTCCTAACTCCCCCCCTTTCCAAATCATGTTATTGATGATTCCTTCAAGTGATCGTCCCCAATGCTTGATTAAATTTGATCATTGACAAGTCCTCGTGTATTAAATTTTGATGTAATTTGTGATGCGTGTGTTCGATTTATTAGCATCTACAATTGTGCAGTAAAATTTTTGATGTAAACTTGTTTTCTAGCTTTTGAGATCACATTGACAAAATAAAAGAAGTGAGAACTACACAAGTACTCAACTAGAGGTAGAAGATGTTGAAATTGATATTTGTTGTTGTTTAGATGTAGAAGCTGTGCTGCTGTTCCTGTTGAAAATTTTTTCCCCATCTTCTTGAACATACTTTAAAACTTCAAACATAGTGATTCATCATATATCTCCATAACTCAATGTAAAATGGAGACAAAAGTAACATACTTTTAAAATGGGTTAAAACTGAGCCCATCACTCCACATCTATCAATTTTGCAAATATATTACCTTACTTTCATGTTGATATTACCTTAAATTCATGAAAATACAAGCAAAAAGGAACATAAAAAAGAGTAGAGACACAAGGACTCTATGTTGTCACCATAAACCTTTGTTATGACAAAATTATCAATAAACAGATTTACACCCAAGTATTCGAAATAAATATAGACAAATTATGCTATTAACTTTGAATCAAACAATAACAATATAGTAAACGTACTTGAATTGGAGAATACAAGAATTTGTTTACAAGAAAATACAGATTGAGGCCTGCAATGCAGTGTCCTAAACCAGAAATTTCCGGTGATCGAATCTGTTTTGAGGATACAACAATCAATCAAGACGAATGCTCGATTCTGACGAAAATCGCTATACTCCTTTTCTTCAATTCCAAGAACGAATTTTGTGTGTAAGATTATTGGTATTGTTAATCTCCCAGAATATCTGTATATATAGGTTGACAAAAAACAGTTAAACCGAATTAACTGTCAAACCAGTTATTATTAATGATTCAACTGTCATTATTAAATATTATTAAAAAAAAATCAAAATTCGTATTAAAATATAAAAAAAATTATTGGTCTTAGAGACCCCAAAAGCCCTAATCTTTGACCATTAATTATATATATTTTATAACCCATTTAATTAATCCAATCATATACACACATAGCCCATCCATATTAGCCCAATTGATAATCCACTTGAATGACTAAGTGAATTTTTCTTTATAAGTAAGGAAGTATTCTTCCTTGGTTCCAATGTGGGACAAATCACACACATAGCTTTAAACAAAGATCCAACAACCTTAACATTATTCTTAAGAAAGCTGAGTGATCTAATGGTATATGATCGAAGCAACTCTCGTATAACATTAATTATAACCAAGAAGAGGTGAGGAATACCTTTTTAATGAATTGTCTTCCGGAAATCAAACAGTCTGTCCTCTCAAAACATTTTCGTGCGTCTGCGTGCGCGTAGACGAAGAGGTGGGAAAGAGTTTTTTTGAAAAAAACAAACCCCTCCCCAAGTGATAATGATGGAGCTTATTGATCCACAAACACATTGTTTTAAGCATAGGTTTTTGCTAGAATAGTAAGATGCAAAATTTAGAAGATATAAACAAAGTATAGATATGAACAATAGATGAAAATAAAAGAACTTTCTACATAAGTGCATCCCAATGATGGATGGGGGCAAATGTTCGAGAAGTTGTCTCGTATTAATTACATTGCTTCCTCGTAAGAAAATGATTAATACATAATTAACGAAACATGACTTTAGGTTAGAACTTGATGACAATATAAACTTATTTGAGATTCAATTATAAGGTTACATATACCATCATGAAACTTGATAACGACTTGATTTATTAAATACGCTTTGCGTTATCAAAGTATCATATTGTATATATGTTGTCGTATGCAGTTTAAAAATAAGGTTATTGGATTTTAATAATCTTAACTTTCATTTTTTAGTTGTTATTAATCTTAACTCAGAAAATGTTTATAGTCACTCTTAACTTTAAACTTATTTTTCTATAATGATCTCTTACTAACTAAAAGTTAATATTTGTTAGATTTTTTTTTATGAAATTAAGCTAACTTTGAGTTATTTTTCAACTTCAGCACCACCTAATCTCAATTATGTATGTTTTCCATTGTCTAGTCTTCACTATCATCTGAAATCTATCTCCAACGAGTTTGGTGGTTCAAATCAAGAGGTGCAGATTGACGGGTTTTTGGGTGCGGAAGTTTCAAATTGATGGGTCTGATGATAGATTTCAATTTCCTGTTTAATGTTTTGGTCACAAAAACAATCCACGTTATAAAAAAATTAAATGGGTTAACTTTCAGTTAGCAATGGATCGTTAGAGGAAAATAAATAAAAAGTTAAAACTTGAAAGTATCTATAAGCACTTACTAAATTGGGATTAATCCCGACGAATAAATGAAACTTGAGATTATTAAAATCTAACAACCCTTAAAAATATTACAAACTTTTGGACGCTACTTTCTACTTATATTTGGCTTCTAAGCATTTTATTTCACTTTTCTATTATATAAAACTGGAACAACAAACACCGACAAGTTGGTTTTGAAAATTTAAAATCCATATTTGGTAACCCCACAACTACCAACTACATAACTATTCAATTACTTGATCCAACTATTTGAATATGTCACATGACTTCACATGCAAGCCAGTCTTCTTGATTTCACGTTAAGGGATGATCTTATAACAAATTAAAATATTCAATATTTAATACACCATGTGCAATTTTGTTTCCTTTTAGAGATACACTTTCTATCTATAATGAATGCATTACCATGTAAAGATAAAGTGTGCCTGATGCCAACATAAAACTAATGTATGTCTAAACCAGACTCGTTTGCCCCGTTAAATAAAATAACTATATTAACCGGTTCAGTTACCAGCTAATAGTGATAGATTCAAGAATGTTTTTTACCGGTCATAGCGTTTAGATAGGCAGTTAGTTGTTTATCAACTTGATTTTTTCTTTACAACTAACTCATACGTTTTTTAATTATATCTTTAAATCTACATCTTCGTCTATCATGATACATGAACCTTTAATCACTTGGTGACAAACACCTTTTCTTACATACTTTGGTAGAGCCTTAGTAACTCTAACTAGTAAAACGGGTGAATATTCATCGTAACCTAAGCCTGTAAACAAACCAACTGATCAAACAATCTTACACGAACAAATAAAAAAACAAGATTTTCTTGTTCATATTCTTTCAAGACATGTTTGTTCATGTTTGGTTGTTATAGGTTAAAAGGGTAGTTCCATTCTAGAGTGAACTATAATGGGTTTAAAAAAATGGTTGAGTGTATAATTGAACAAACATAAACAATCCTAAACTTACAAACATAACGAAGACGAAGGAACGTTCATGAACATAATAAGCAAATGAATCATGCATTTATTTTAGTTCATGTAACTAAACAAATAAAAAAAATTCTTGTTTATGTCCGTTTGTTTATCAAAGCAAGAAACTTCTTGCCGCACTATATGCGAACACTTTAGTCAACGTTTAGTTTGTTTAGAGGTCTATATATCATAACCGTTTAATTTTCAAAATATCAGATATCGTTGCAAAAAATTAAATCGGTTTCAAGTCAATGGATGCTTCAAATCAGGTCTTAGAACTAGATGCCATAAGGGCAGTGACACAAAAACATGTAATTAGAATCTCACACTCGTTTAATTTTTCCTGCTAACAAGATCTTTAATCTTCTAAGTATATATATCAAACAATAACCACCCTCAAAATATAATGAATAATTTATCTCTTAATTTAATAATTTCACACACATCAAACCACAAAACAACCTTTTTTAACAATAACCACCATCAAACATTTATGTTACAATATTTAAACCTCACTAGTCAATAAAAAAATACATCATTTACCATCAGAATGTCTAATGTTATGATTACTCTCACAGCTTTTGCTTAAATCAGATAAAACACATCCACCACCGTTGGCGTCGTCTACGATGAGGTTCCACCATCCTCACCGGACTGTCGGGCCATTCGGACCTCAATCTGAATCCCAACAACAATTCACAAAATAAAACACACCAACATTTTATATTTAACATGAATTACAATCAACAATCAAGAAACTTACACAGGAAATGTAAAAGATTTACTGCTACTTTCCCCCAAATGATTTCTTTCATGAATATTATATGATATATCTTCACCTAAATCCTCCTGAAATCAATCATATCATCGTCACAAATATTCTTACAAAATAATAATCTGAAGCAGATAGATCGATCAAGATTTAACAACACTTGTTGCACAGTTGCAGCCACCTTGTGATCTTGATAACCTTCAATACTATTGTTGAATCTTTCGATATTGAAGCTCAAGAAGAAAGCAAGAGTCTTGTGGTTCAAGTTGCAGCCGTTGATCGAACAGTTATGGTTTGAGAAACTCGAATCAGTTGGATGATCTTTAGCAGCGACACTGCGGTCGCGATTGATGCTCGAATCGGTGTGTTTGGAGTTCATGATCATGTGTGTCTGCATGCTGTTAAGTGGTGTTGAAGTGCGACTCAATGAAGAAGATGAAGTTAATCATGAAGATGTTTAATTAAATAAAGATTAAAATGAAAAGATGAGTAGAACAGAAAGAATGATGGTGATGATGATTGAAAACAACAAAATGTTTATCTCTAACTGGAACAAAAAAGAAATATATTTTTCTAGTTGTTTTATATAGAGAGATGAGTTATGGTGATTTAACAAAGAGTATGAATTTTGGAAAGAAATAATTGACTTTTTGAACTTATATTAATTAGGATGTTCGATTCCTGAACGAACCTGAACCTGACATGAACCTAACACGAAGAATAATAGGTTTTTGGTTGAGAAATACTATCTGTTTAAAAGCAAATTGGGTTCGGATTGAACCACTTAAAAAACATGTCGGGTTCGGACTACGGATTAACCTGTTTTAAATACATATGCTTTAAAAAATTTCTTCTAAGACTTTTAATTTTTAAATTGCTATATTATTTTAAGTCTTGTTCTCACAAAAATATAATTTACATCTTACGTTCAAACTTCTCTTTAAAATTTTAAAAATGGTTTATTACCAAAAATGTATATTTAAATTTGAAATTTTAACATCTGATGTTACGTTGGATATATAATTTTAAGTAGTACTACGATATTAAATTACCATTGATTACTTTGATCTTTTTAGAAAAGTGGGTTAAACAGACCAACCTGTCAACTCGTCAACTTGACACAATTAGCACCCCTAATATTAATGAAAGATACAACAGAGACTCTTGGTTTAAATATTTTGCAAAATTTGATGAATTTATACATTTATTTGAGGAATTTTATATACCCATGATAACCAAATATATACTTGTTGAAGTGACTACGCAAGTTTCACTTCTATCACTAACCATTCACTACCTTTCAGAGGGGAGTTATTGAGTTCAAACTCAAGAATAATGTAAACTAATTTGACGTAATTTACACGTATGGTAGATTTTGCTGTTTAAAAATAATTAAAGAAAAACCTGACACTTCTCTCATTATACGTCTTCCTCATCACTATGAATAATTGTTTATGCGACTTTACGGTTTCATACTTTGCTTGATTTTCTATTAGACTATCGTCGGTATCTCACCCTACACGACGAAGCTAGTAATTTTTTATGCGTATAACTAAAATGCAAAAAAAAGCATAGTACATCAGGAATTCATAAGATTGGGGGTAGGTCACAAAAGACTGTATGGTTTAAAAATAGGCACCAAAAAAGGTCTTTATGCTGAATTATTCACCATGGTAGATCTCATGACACTGCTAAAAGATGGGATAATGGCACTCAATGGTTCTGCATCTTTTGTAAGAATCAACCAAATAGCCAAAAGAACTCCAAAAGACTAACCAGCAAATAGAAAAACAAGTAGCAAAATAAAACCTCAAGATTTTCATCATAAAAATCACAAAATAAACTTCACAAACTCCATCTCAGGAGTCGAGTTTCTGTAATAATCAATCGCCAATTCAGCCAGATGATCCAACCAAACATCAGCGTATTCTTCCCATACAACGGAGTACTCCCCAAAACACTCATGATCCCACTCCATCTACATGAAGGTTCATTGTTTTTGTGTCAGTGTATTTTGGCATGAGAATCAAACCAAACACGATACAAATTATAATTATACTATTTACCTGTACATTAATTTTCTCCAAGTTCGGACAGCATTTGATCAAAACAAGAAGAAAAGCTAATCCATAGCCATCAGAAAAACATACGTCCTCGAAACAAAAGTATTTGAGGTGGAATAGTGAAGGTGGAAAGCCTTTGTGGAACCGAATCTAGAACAAGCCACTTAAACCATAGACCAAAACCAAGATTCAAAACCAAAGTTCAAGTTTTTAACTTATTTCAGTTATAAATAATATGGATATAAGTATTACCCGAAAGACATCAGTGCAAGTAGTCAGACGTTCAATCACAGGTAAACACTCGAATAGCTCAATAATGGTGCAATATTTACTACCACAATGCGCCTCACCTATAATCTGCAACAGTGCAACAACTTACTACATTCAGATAAGTTTCAAGAACATGACTTGAGAATGGATGTTCAACGGTTCAAGTGAGAACTTACCAGATCAAGGCTCTTAAGTGATGGACAGTTTAATAACAGATGTAGAAGAGTTTCTGTAGAGATCCTTACATCAACCAAAACTAAGCTTCTAAGGCTACTAAATCCATCAACTATTGGTAGATAGTCAAGATCAACACAACAGAGATATAGGTCCGTTAAGTGATGCAACGAGAAGACAGACATGGGTAAGCTATAATAAATGGAAGCATTCCCTCCGGTAAGTTTTAATTTCTTGATTGTGTGATTCTTCGACAGATAAAGTATTATTTGATCAAATCCCTCAGGGTCGCGGTTTGTTCTCCATAGATCTATGTGAAGGGTGAACTCATAGATTGGACCCGTGTGTGATAATAAAATTTGGTGTAAACCGTAGAAAGGTTCACGTCTCATGTCCATGTATTTTCGTTGCACGTGTGTCCCTTTAGTTATTCTTTTAGACACTAGTGGTAGACGGAACTCAAGTTTAGGAATTTTGGTCCACTTGTACCTCCATTCCCTTGAGAGGATGCTTGTTCTTGCTGCCTCTTTAGTCGGTAAAAGACATAGAATGGTTTCCAATATGGTTTGAGGAAGTGTGCTGATTATATCCAAAGACGATTGTTCAGCTTTACACGCACGTTTACTTTCCATCTCAATGTGTTCTTGCTGTATTCAATGCTGCAAAGAGTCAAAAACTACATACACAACACAAAGATAATAAACTAACAAAAACATTCAGTGTGGCAATGCTTGTTAATTGGTTTTTGATCAATGGAACACTGCTTGATATCACTGCTCGTAAATCATAGGATGGTTTCGATCAAAGATGTTGATTTAGTTCAAATCAAAATTTGTGATTATTGTTTTATGATTTGTAGCTGACGGTCTTTTATCAACACATCAAATGATGAAATTGTTGATCAAAAGACAGATCTCAAGAATGCAGATGGAATTGAGGTTGGTTTTTTTTAGGATTTTGGTTACAATAGTTAGTTAAAATTATTGTACTTAGCTTGATTTTGTTATAGCTGCAGGCTAAAAGTGAGACTGACATACCTGCAGTAGTAACTGAAGTTAATGTTGATAAAGAGGAGTGAGCAAAGGCAATATTTTAGTAACAATTGTAGTGTTTGTATGATGCATTTACATATTATTAGATTTTACTAACAGTTGATGAATAAAATCACAGTTAACCTCTCATTTTAATATAAGTAGTGTTATAAGAAAATTTACAAACAAAATCAATCAACAAATGTGTTAAAAAATGAGTAATCTTGTCTGTGTTATTGTCTTTCTGTCTTTGTAATGAGAAACCAGTTAAATAGTGACAAATTTGGGGAGCTTCAAGATTGTTCTTGATTACAGATTCAGATTGTGATCAAATTGAATGAGTAATATGATGAACCAAATTGCTATAGTATCTTATTTACATGATTTATTCTTGATTTCAGATTGAAATTGTGATCACACTGATTAGTGTTTTGAACTTTTGACAATATGTTATGCAAATACATTTAAATACTGCAGGAAAATTGGAACTGATGTAACAAATAAGAACATCAAAAAGCAGTTTTACGAAAGCACAATCACAAACAGCAGTGTTACAGAAAGATTTAAAGAGAAAATCAAGAATCATGTAAGAAACAATTATGTAAAAACAGAATTAAAACAGTAAAATATCAAAGGAAAATTCGAAAATTCAAGTTTTGATTAATGCATACCTGGTGAACTTGTAATTGGAGTCCTATTTGAAATCAATCAATGAAAATTGAATATAAGCAGGTTCAAGAAATAATATTCAAACATATAATCATAATCATCCTTATTATCAATTAAATACACACATACCTAAATCAAGAAGCAATTGAAGATGAATCTGTATGACAATTGAATCTAACGAGTGATTAAGTATATAAATGGTGTTTGACTTTTTTGGATGTTTGTAGAGTTGATAGAGATTCTCAAGGAACAATTGGGTATATATGTTGAGCTGGAAAACCATATGTTGACTTCAGATGAAGTTGACATGTGGCTGAAAAAGTGATAGATTGACTTCAATAGAAAATAACAAGAATTTATAAAATTGAAAAGGCAAATGACTTGTAGCTCAATAATCGATTTGTCTAATTCTTTAGACAAATTAGACTTTAACAAATTTTATATAGAAATCAGTAATTTTAATTCCCTTTAATTATAATCATGAGTTTGATCACCCTGCGTGCAACAAGATCATACACATTAACGTGGTAAAGGGTATGTTTGCAAACTTTTTAATCAACGTCAAAATTCGTTATGCGCGTTGTCTGGTGAACACTAATGAGGTTACTCACCCTGCGCGATGCCAAATGGATACTTTTATTTTCGCTATGCGTAAAATAGATTAACATGCGGAATATACAACTACCATGTCCGGCCTTCATGCCAAGTTATTCACCATGGTGGGTCTCATGACTTTGTTAAAATATGAGATAATGACACTCAATGGCCCTGCATCTTTTGCAAGGATTAACCACATAGCCATGCTCATTTGTTTTTCGAGTGCAACTACCCGTAAGAAGTCTAGGATACTATAAAGATCATGGCCGTGACAGGAATGAGACTACGGAATGGCACCAACTTATCGAATACATGTAAGGATAAACAGGTGATAATGATATATGAAGTATTCTCAATAGACTTGTATTCAGGGTGTTAGTTACAAAGTCAACCATAGAAGACAACAGTGTGGAGATAATGGGCATGAATTTAATGATCCTCTTCACAACACCATTTGATAACAGGCATGATTTAATCCTTGTAATTTCTCAATATTTATCAAAGAGTGATGTGAAGAGGATAACCAAAATCACAACCATGGCCCGTTTCGACCCAGAACCTGTTTTGAACCTACCCGACCCATATTGGCAGACTTAACTCTTGCTTGCCTTCTACATTGTGTTAAAGCCTAAGTGCTTTTGATCAATGGATGCTCAAAGATGACACCCCTGGTCAAACATTTTATTGTTTTCTAAAACAAATTTATACCCTCTTATAAACATACTTAAATATCCCCAAAACTTTACATCTATTGTTGCTATATTACGATACCTTTGGGCAATATTCCCTTATCTAAGATCTAGGAAATATAAGGCCTAGAACTCCACATCTATTGTTGCAGCCAGCAGCCAATTGAGACCATAGAACCAAAACTAATAAACTCAAGAAAATATTTCTGAAATTTAACATCAAGTACATTTTGAGTATACCAGTTGTGAGGAAGCTAACAGCCACAAGATTGACCAGAAAAGAGAAGATACAGAAAAACAAGTAGCAATACATGAACTATACATTATCATTATAAATCTCAACATAAATTATCAAGAACGTTGACTGATCTAAAGTTCTTTTAAGCAAGTGTTAAACATAGATTACGTGATACGCGTGGGGCCAGTAAGAGAACTTGCAACATCTCTAAACTTTCTTCCACAGATACCCAACTCTTTATGCTCACCTTCTTCAACTTGGGTGACCTAGCCAAAATAAACTTCCCAAACTCCATCTTAGGCTCGAAGTTACAGTAAGACTCAATCTCCAATTCAACCAGATGCTCCAACCAAACATCTGAATATTCTTCCCATACAACATTGTATTCCTCATAACATGCATGAAAGTCATCAGTCTATATGAATGTTTGTTGTTTTTGTGTTAGTGTGTTTTGACATGAGAATAAAAACAAACAGGATATGCGATATCAAGATAATACTTACATCTAGCTTAATTTTCTCCAAGTTTGGCGAACATCTGATCAAAACAAGAAGAAAAGCTAATCCTTGGTCGTCATCGAAAAACATTTGTTTGATACAAAAGTATTTGAGGTGAAATGGTAAGGTTGGAAGCCCTTGTGGAATAGGGACTGGAACAAGCCACTTGAACCATAGAACAAAATTAAGATTAATAACCAAAGTTCAAATTTTTTATTACTTCCAATTATATATAACATAATTAAATATTACCTCAAAATCAAAACCAATAGTGAAATGTTCAATCATAGGTTAACACTTGAATAGGTTGATAATGGTGCACTCTCTATCACTAAAATTTGATTAATTTACAAGCTGCAACAACATACTATATGAGTATATTCAGATAAGTTTTGAATGACCAGACCATATTCAAGTGAGAACTTACCAAAGTGAGGCTCTTGAGTGATGGGCAATTAGATAAAAGATGTAGAAGAGTTTTTGAAGAGATCCCAATACGAAACAAGTATAAGCTTCTAAGGCTACCAAATCCATTGAATGTCGGTTGATAGTCAAGATCAAAATAAGAGAGATCTAGGTCTGTTAAGTAATGCAACGAGAAGATAGATATGGGTAAGTTATCCCAATAGGTGTCATCTGTTCCAGAAAGTGTTCATTTCTTCACTTTGTGATTATTTGACAAATAAAGTAGCAATTGATCAAGTCCAGAATAGTATTCATCTTCATCAAATAGATCTATGTGAAGGGTGAACTCATGTATTGGACCCTGGTGCAATAACAAGATTTGGTGTAAATCATAGAAAGGTTTACACCTTGTGTAGTTGTGTCCATGTTTTTCCCTTGCACTTGCTTCTTTTCAGTTATTTTTTTAACCACTTCGGACGTATAGAACTCAAGCTTAGGAATTTTGGTCCACTTGTACCTCCATTCCCTTGAGAGAATGCTTGTTCTTACTGCCTCTATAGTTGGTAAAAGACATAGGATGGTTTCTAATATGGCTTGAGGAAGTGTGCTGATTATATCCAATGACGATCGTTCTTCAGCTTTACACGCCCGTTTACTTTTCATCTCAATGCGTTCTTGTTGGATCTGATGCTGGAAATTCTGGTTTCTGTGTAAATCAATTTAAGATAAGCATCTCACTATTACATACAGAGAGACATAATAAGCCAAATACAACATTCAGTTCAAGCTTAAACCCTGTAAAATAAACTTAATTTACCACTGTAAAGCTTAAACCATTTTCTAATAGTGTTTCAAAATTATAGCTCAAGCTTAAACCCTATATCAAATGTCATATGATTAGTTTAATAGTTTAACACCACAGCAACAGAAATGACTATCAAATGATGAGGTATACTATCAATATAATGAAGTTAATATACCCGTTCTTTAACTGAATATTATTTGGAAAAACTCAACACCAACAAGTGATGATATAAATTTCAAACAGAAACACATCATGACACTGTGTATCAGAGATTTAGCTATCAACCGATCAAACAAGAAGCATAGATGTATAATCCCTATTAGGTTTAGAACACAATTATGAATGATATGAAGGATTGAAAGTTGTAAACCCTAAATCATTGAAATAAACAAAATCAAAACAAAAAAATTGAAAACAGAATTGAAGGCATGAAGATTGAAACAACTAATTACAATTGGTGAAGCGATGATGACGAATGAACCCAACCTTTACCCTCATCGACTGAAGAACATTGAAATTTGAATATGTACGAAAAGTGGACTTCACTTGCGTCAAATTAACCAGCTCCCCTTAGTGGGATTTTTTTTTTAAAAAAGGGTTTTTAGAAAGAGAGTAGTCCCGCCACTGGTTTCAAACTAACACCAACCACACATTTAACCTACTCATTTCGTATTATATTTATAACTCAACTGAATTCACTTAAATCTGCATACTAAATTCAATTCACACTTTTAAAAAAATTAATCATTATCATGTCTCGGCCTTATTTCTACAAATATATTAGGGTGGTGATATTTTATTCAAAAATAAAAATATCATATGTGATGTTTCTACTAGAAGTTCAACTATTATTCTACAACTATTGAAACATTTCATACTGTCTTAAAACTCTATTTGGAATGTGAGCTCAACAACTTCCCAACATATAAAGTATGTGTCACTTCTCCAGCTTTGATGTCTATTTGTACGGATATCAGGTAGAAGGTGGATACTATTATCATAAGGCCTCCAATTAAACTAATATAAAAATATGAATTAATATGTTTACACAATGTTAATATATACAAAATAATATCAAAATAATAGTTGAACTTCTAGTAGAAACATCGATATGATATTTATATTTTCGAATAAAATATCACCACCCCAATATATTTGTAAAAAATAAGGTCGAGACATGATAATGATTAGTTTTTTTAAAAGTGTGAATTGAATTTAGTATGCAGATTTGAGTGAATTCGGTTGAGTTATAAATATAATGCGCATGTGATTAGTGTCACACCCCAACCTTGACGGCGGAAACGTCGAGGAGTGAGAGTTAAGATCGTTCACAGCCACATAATGCTATTATTAAATCCAAATATATTATTCATAAGTTTCAAAGGTAGCATTACAAACATAAGTCTCAAATAAAGAGATTAACAAGCATAATAAGAAATATAACAAGTTTATTCATTTATTTAACTAGATCCATTCCTAGATGTGAATCAACTTCAAAAGTGGCGATCAAACTTGAGTATTTCCTGAAACACGTTAAAAATAAAAGGTCAACATAATGTTGGTGAGATTTCCATAGTTTTCACTACATAAGTATATAAAAGATGGCAATTCATGTTGTAAGTTAGAGAACCAAATAACTAGGGATGTAAGACAGAATGCACAATCAAACCTTGACAAAGTTTTACAAGTCTCAAACGTTTACAGGTATATACGATTAGCTAAGTGTACTTGGATCAACCAAGCAGGCTTGTCAGGCCCATAGATCTATGACGTCGTCAGGCTAGCAATAGTTAATGATTGTACATATATTCGACATTACATGGTAGCTATAAAGTTCAACTAACCACAACACACAAGTAAATTGCCATAAGTTTACAAGAATCAAACGTTTACAAGTGCAATGGTTATAAAGTAATATGTTTCACCCCAAAGTGTGAAAATATGAAAAAATGGTATAGAAATACTCACTTGATCAAATAAGTATAGAATGACGATTAATAAGAAATGTAATAAGCAGTGATCCAATGTAGTTCTTTACAAGTCACCTAAAATTATATATTTGCAAGATTTTAAATTTAATAAATAAGTTTAATGATTTAATGTGGACAAGGGTTCTAGAATTTGAGGATTTATAAATAAAGTTAGTGAACTATTAAAAATAAGTATGAAATTTTAAGGAACTAAGTCCTTTGTAATAACTTGTGAATTTAATGATAAAATATAGTTAAATTTTATAATTTTCATGATTAATTCCTATTCAAAGATAACATAAGATCCAATAATAATTTAATAATTTAAATTATCATTTAGAATCTATTTTTATAAAAATCTTTGGTTCTAACATTTGTAAATAATTTTTATAAAAAAATGTTTAAATGTTGTACAAGAAATAAATTTTCAGAAAATATTTAGATGATTTTTAAAAAAATGATTGAAGTTTGTAAAAATCATTTTATATGTATTGGAATTTTCTATAATTAAAGTATGGCTGAAAAAGGCCTTAAAAAAATTAATGAGGGTCGCCGAGTTCGAACCCAGGACCTCAAGTATGGAATGTGGGTATGAAACCAGTAAACTAAGGCTCTCAGCCGCGGTTAAAGATGGTTTCGAAATATTAAAACACAAGTTTCATAAGATACCCAATTTCCCCAAGAACCCTAGTTCGTTCTTGATACAAATCGAGCATCAATTTATTGTTGTTGACCCAATCAACCATGGGGCTTTTTCTCCCCATGGTTAAACGATCATGTATATGTAAACAATTACCCGTTTGATGATTGATTGGAGATACCCACTTCGAAGAACAACCCGCGGCCGAACAGTGAGCGAACGATGGGTATTCGTGGATGATAATTCAATTAATTTCATGGGAAGCTTTTTCAGACACCCACGAATCAAAGCCCTCAATCAATTACAAGATTGGAGACTCGGAGAGTGGTGTTCGACTTGCTGCAAGTCGCGGCCAGTGAAAGGAATCGAAGATGAGGTTCACGTTTGTTTCATGTGAAATTAGAATCAATATTCTCTTAGGAACAGTTCTATGATTGTGTATGTTCGTTTAATTAGATTATAGTTAGGGATTAATGCTTCGAACGGCTGTGAATTAAAAGGTGATTTCGGTTATGCAACGTTGGGTTTGTAACCGGTGATTAGCAACATTAATTTGGTACGTTTAAGTTCGAAACAACTCATGAGGACGATTAGAACGATTTGGGTTCCATAACCGGCCGAAATTTGGCGATCTTGGGTGTCGCCGGAGCCCTGCCGGGGAGGTGGCTGGAATTACGGGTTTGGGGAGGGGGGTTTGGTTTTGTTTAATTTATTTACACAAATGGTCCCTGTTATTTCAAAACTTATTATTTTATACCCAAAATTTAGTATTAAAGTTTCTAAATTAACAAAATGGCCCCTTAAATTTAATCAAAGTTTAAGTTGTTATTATTTTATATAAATAGTTTACTTTTAAAGTTTATAAAATGACAAATAAACCTCCTAAACTTCAATGTGTTTAGGTTTTAGTCATTTTTGTTTAGGCTTACCAACTTTATAAGTACTATTTAATATTATAAATGTTATTATTTTTATTATTACCATTATTATTATTAATATTGTTATTGATATTATTATTAGTGTTATTATTATTCTAATTATTATTATTATTATTTATTATATAATGATTATCATTGTAATCCTTCAAGTTAAAGGATTAAAAGGTAAATTAAAGCAATAAGCATAGGTAACCCATGAGTTTTATTATTGACCATAATGGTCCTTTCAAGAAATAAACGTCGTTAACATAAAAATACAGGATGTTACAATTAGGTTAAATATGTGGTTGGTGTTAGTTTGAGAATCCGCCCTTGCCAAAGGCGAGTTCTCCATAAAGTAGTAAAATATGGTCACATCAGCAGCAACATGGTCACATCAACAGCACAAGCCAACAACAGCATTCAGCAGAACCCGCCCATACGGCCCTACCAGGGGCGGGATCCTTTTAAGTCAAGATTCTACCCTCTTGTTATTACTCTCTCTCTAAAAACCTTATTTTTTTAAAAAAATTCCCTTAGTGGAGTTGGTAAGCAATGAAGATTTGAAGCTCTTGAGTTCAAATCCAAAGTCAACTCGAGTTCTAGATTCGGAGTAAGTTATGCTAACGGGTTTCGGCTCGTGTAAGGGCGTAACTATTGTCAAGTGGCAGTAGGTTAAGTGGCTTCCCAAGGAACGCCAAACCTCTGACCCCGCGGACCTAGTTCTAACAATGTAGTGGTTAGATATAGAGAGGTAATGGATCTCTAACTTGTCGGAGATGTGACCGTCACTCAAAAATGAAAGTCACCATTCAAAAAATAAAAAATAAAAAAACTAGCGTCAAATTAACCCCATGGAATAAATTAGTGTGGATTGGTTGTTATTAATTTTTTAAAAGTTAACAAGTTAAAAAAATATTTGTTAAAATCAAAAGAGTAAATTACTATTTTGGCTCTTGGGGTTAGAGTCATTTAACCCTATCAGCCCAAAAAGTAATCTTTTGACATATCAACCCGTAATGTTCCGCTTCTTAACTGTTTGGGCGCATAACACTAACTCTGTTAACTATTTTTAGTTAAGTCTAAGGCCATTTTGGTCATTTTCAACTTAAGGAGTGTTTATGTAAATTTCAAACCTTTAGAGTTATTTATGCACATTTTTTAAATTATAAATACAACCATCACACACCACCACACCACCACCACCCATCATTACCACCACCCACCCCCACCACCTAAAACAACCACCACCACCACCTTAAACAAGTCGCCTAAACAAAGTCGGTGATTGAAATTTGAAACAATCAAACCAAAACAAAACCCTCATCTCCACTACTATTTCTCCCCAAATTCCCCCAAACCTCCATGATTGACACTCTCATGGTTTGACCTTCATTTCATATGTTAACCATGGAGGAACAATCATCTTCACCATCATCATCAACATCATTCATGCTGGATGATTTCGGTCAGAAGGTGGATTTGACCCGAAGAATCCGAGAGGTTTTGTTGAATTACCCCCAAAGGCACCACTATCCTCAAGGTGGTTATTGTTATAGTGGTCACACGGCGGGCTTTTCAGTAAGACGATGGTGGCCAGATTTCTCCTTTCCGGTAAGATGATGGTGATCAGATTTCTCCTTCCTTTTACCTTTTTTTCTTCAATTGCTCGTTGGTGGTTAGGGTTTCTTCAAACGATTAAATGAGATGCCGTATAGTTGTGGTTGTTTTACGTGGTGGTGGTTGTTTTAGGTGGTGCAGGTGGTGGTTGTTTTAGGTGGTGCGGGTGGTGGTTGTTTTAGTTGGTGGGGTGGGTGGGTGGTGGTGATGGTGGGTTGTGGTGAGTGGTGGTGTGTGATGGTTGTATTTATAATTTTAAAAATATGTATAAATAACCCTAAAATTTTAAAATTTACATAAAAAGTCCTTAAGATAAAAATAACCAAAATACTCTTACACTAAACATAAAAAAGTTAACAAAGTTAGTGTTAGGGGCTATAACAATTAAGAAATGAAACGTTAGGGGTTGATATGTCAAAAGATTCATTTTTGGGCTGATAGGGTTAAATGACCTTAATCCCAGGAGCCAAAATAGTCAATTACTCAAATCAAAATAATTTTTCAAATAAACTTTCATATCTATACTATATATAAAGAATATGAAAAAAGTTATTTTAAAATACCATTAAATTAAAAACAATTACCACACTCAATGCATAAGGTACAATCATTTTTAAAGGTAAAATAATATTTTAACAATATTTACAAATTACCACTTACAATTAGTTACATAATAACCTTATAATTACTATAAATTACATAAAATTTTACATTATCTACCCAT
>BJCM01267925.1:0-26984 GCA_018326385.1 Flaveria bidentis
AATATTCAAATTGTAACATTTCATTAATATGTTTATGTAAAAAGACATCGGCTTTCGCCTTGTCTTGCTATGAGCAAGCATTCTCCTCTTGTATTGTTTCTAAGACACCCATTGATTTAAGAGGTCTTCTCATATGGGCCATCAAAGGCATATAGTTTTTTCTATTAATACTAAGTGCTGGGAATTCGATTTTGCAATGTTCATTATTTTGATTTCTAAACAAGAATTAAGCAAATAGTAAGATAATGATAGAATCCATATATATCAATAAACATTGCGATACAATAAAGCGGTAGAGCTATAAACAAATACAAAAATAAAAAGTTTAAATTTTTCCAGTAGTAGTTTAGCAATGGGATAAGAACTAAAATAAGCATTATGGTTGCCAGTATTAAAACCGGGTATATCATCTTTGAAAGATTCCTTGGATAAACTTGAGAAAAGAGATGATTTATTTATTTTAAATGAAAATAGATTGATAGTGGTCAATTTATATTTTAAAATTATAACCCTTTGTAATGGCTATGTGATTGTTTACAACGGCTATATGACCGTTTACAACGGCTATATAACCGTCGTGTATGTATATATCAACAATATTTTTTTTAATTAAATAAAATAGATAAGTATAAGATTAAAAAACATGAATTTAGTTTATAAAAACAAAAAAGAACAAGAATGACAAATTAGGATAAGAATAAGACGTTAGTACGAATAAATGTTAGCAATATAATCAAAAATGTTAGTTGACATAAAAAATGTTAGTTGTATAAATAAAGATTGAGTAAAGGTTAGATGTATAAGTAAATGTTAGTTGATATAAGATAAAATGTTAGTTGCATAATCAAAAAGTTAGATGCATAAATAAAAGTTAGTTTGTTAGTAGTCCCATGGTTATCAAGATATCTATAATAAGATCTCTTTTATGCTTACTTTAGTTATCTTAATTATCTTCTCAATTAAAGGTATTGTATATTATTACTTAATGAAGTCTTACCTTGATTAATGGATGACTTTGAGCTTTATTAATATTCCTGTTTAGAGTTTAAAAGCTCTCATGCTGATAACGTGTTATAATATTACAATAATTAACACAAGATTAGTGTTATAACCTTAAAAACTTTAAAGAGAATTGTAAGAGTAAGAAGAAGAAGAATGTATATCTTATGAAAGTGTATACAAGATGTGCATCTTCTCCTCTACATTGAGGTGTTATTTATACTACAAAGATCAATCATTTTGGTAGACAAGGTAAACTATTTTGTTAGATAAGTAGCATAGTAAACTTATCTACAAGTTTGATAAAGAGTTTATCCACTTGCTATGGTAATAATTCATAATAGACTTTGTATTTTCAAGTCATACTTAGTGAGTGGTAATATATTGTTATAAAAGTTCGGGTATAACTTGATGACAATTTGACTAAATTTACAAGTATGTTAAATATATATAAACATGAGACTTTAAAAAGAAAAATATGAACTTCATGACTAAATATTATGTTAGTTTAAAGGTGATGTTAAAATACTTAGTAGATGACTTTTAACAAATATGACACATGATTTTGTTATCTTGAAATGAGACTTAAAATATAAATTTATGAACTTCATAATATTAGTTACTAGATCACTTAAAATATGGGTTAAGATAAGTTGGTAAATTGACTAAAGTAGCTAATTAATTTATTAAAGAGTTTGTTTTCTTTATAATGTATCAAAATTACTTAATAAATTAAAGAAACCCTAATTTACTATAAGTCAAGAACTAGACCAAATAAAAGAATAATCCTACTAAAAAGATAATTAAATAATTATTTTAAATATATATGTATTTCTACTTGGATTATAAAATACGAAAGCTAGTGATTTTTATTAGATTTTAATATTTCAAATTATATTTCAATTACAATAATACCAATATTATTATACCTAAGAAAATAAGATTATTTCAAAACCCTAATTTCTATAATTTCATATGTAAATTACATAACTAATTACTAAACACTTGAATCACATCTCGGTCGAGTCGAAATGATATTTAATTACCCAAATAATATGTCAACTTTAAAATACAAGGTTGTTGAACATTTTCAAGCAAAATACTATTTATTAATATTTTCTAAGTAATATATATTTTTCACAAATTATCACCCTGTATCACAAATGGGTCTTCGAGTCAAACACTTTGTTACCAAGATATGTGGATGAAATGATTACATGCTCACATTACATGTAGGAGCAATTACTTAGACATAAGTTGCCTTAGTTATTCTAGGGCGAGCTTAGGTTGGTTTCCCTGAATACTTTGGATATTTACAAGTTTACATACTCGTTTACAACTGTCATGTGAGTTTCACAGCCCTATTTTTACTTATTTTCCTTTTAGGCATATTACATGCAAATTACTATTTTCTTGGACACATTTACTTGTTAATGATTTCACATGTTATATAAGTTGTTTACTTACCATATGAAGTCCCCTGTTATCGGACCGTTAGTTTTTTTCCCAAAGCGAGGTAATCATGGATAGTAGTATTGGCTTTGACTACCCCCACCTGGGTTAATTACCCTAACCTTGACCGGAGGTATAAACAGGTGCATTATTAGCATGTTCACTCCCGTGCTTTCGGTAAGCATGGGTAAGGAAAATCTATTATAGTTATAGTCTAGCTTCGGTTGTGATGCTTATATAATATTATGACATTGTATGTACAACAATCAAATCATAGAAAGTCTTATGGTCCAACATATTGATACTATTACTTAAAACCTGTGAATTTATCAACTTTATGTTGACATATTTCATGCATGTTTTTTCTCAAGAAATTAAGGTTTGCACGATGCTAGGCTTGTCTGGAGTTTATCGCATTTTAGGATTTACGCATGCATTTGGGACATTATTTCTAAAAGGCCTTGTTTGAAAACAACTTTATATTTTGCTACTACTTCCGCTATGTAACTCTGAAAACAATTATGTATCTTTCAACGTGATTGCAATATATGTTTTTATCAAATCATGTAGTGGTCGATCAATGACTATGGTTTCCATGATTTATTCTGACTATGATTTATTATAAATATATTGCTACTACTTCTGCTATGTAACTCTGACTATGATTTATTATATAATTTGAATTAATATGGTTTTTATCAAATATGTTTTTAGGAGGGACATGTGTCAACACCATATTCCTTCTCACCAATTTTTTTCCCGTTTCTCTCTATTATTTAATAATCACATTAATTATTAATAATATTATTTAGTATTTTAGATTAAAATAGTTTTTTAATAAATTAAGAAAGAGATCTTTTTACTAATGATATATCTAAGGAAATAATTTTTCATAAAACTAGAAAATTTATTAGAACATCAAACATTTTTAAAAAATACCAAATATTTTATAATTGGTGTTTTTAAAAAGTAAAATTTTTATAAACAAAAAATAATTAAAATTAAAAGTTATAATAAGAAAGTTTTTAAGTATGATATTTTCTAAAAGGTTTGTTTTGAAATAAAATTTTAATTTTATTTATTATAAGAAATATTTCAATCATATCTTATATTAAAATATCAATTTATAATTAATAAAAATTCATTTTTATTTAATATTTTTTATTCAACCCGTATAGTACACGGGTTGAATAAATCTAGTATTACATATTTATGGAAAACTTTTTATGCCTAGAGTACAATGTTCCACTCTAAATCCACTTCTCCAAACCAAGAGAAAAATAAGTCGACAACCATTTGTAAAACAGTCGATGTCCCGATCATTCAAGTTGCATCCAAAATGAACTCTTGCTTTCTATCAAAGATTGACCCTTTTATTCTTCTAGATTAGCCGGCCAAGAAACTTCTAAGTTTAAAACTATAGTCCACGACTTCAATACATTAACATTTTATGTGTTTTCAAAACAGGGTCGGCCGGTCGGACCGGAAACGATCATACAGCCAGTCTACTTGTGTGTATTTGGACCGTTTCCAGCTGAATTAGATGGTTAGTGATCGAATCGGTGAATCGGTTGAACTAGACCAATAGTTGGACCTGATTTCAAAACTTTACTATTTTTTTCCTTTAAAAATATCATTTTTTGATTAATTTAATAATTTATGATATAAATTTTATTTTAATAAGTGTTAATATTGTGTTGACATGTCAACCATACAGTATCTTTATATTTGTTTTGAACTGGATATATATAAATAATATGTTCATTTTCCACTCCGGTTTTAAGAACAATTACGTTTATTATAAAGTTCTTGTTAAAGCTACAACTAGAAGTTTTCTTTTTGATGAAACGTAGCAAAATTTAAGCCATTTTTCAACTCCGTCGCCACTCAACATCTATCAAGTCCATTTTTCAGTATCCAGCCTCCATCCTTATCTAAAATCTACCTCCGACAAACCAAATAGTTCAGATCAGAAGATGGGGATTGACATGTTTTAGGGTGCTGAAGTTTCAGATTAACGGACCAAATGCTTAGTGTTTTGGCCATATAAAAAGTACACGTCATTAAAAAACTCATGACGTTAACTATGAGTTAATAAAGAATTGATGAATGAAAATAAGCTTAAAGTTAGATTGTCTATAAACGCATTTAAAGTTAAAATTAATCCCGACGAATAAAGAAAAGTTAGAATTATTAAAATCCAATAACCCTAAAAAATTGATAAATTCTCATGATTCATCTCCCCCATCATATTCCTCCGGTTGTTTTTAAAGATTTGCAGCAGCCACTTGGTTTTGGCAACATAAACAATTCCATTGTTTCAACCATTTTCCAGCTCCTATTATCATCTTTATGACCAAATCTTGTTGTATGCATTGAAAAATTCAGATGGTAGAAAAAAAAGAAATATTTAACTATTTTTGCAGTAATGGCACTACAAAGTTTCCCACTTACGAATTCTTAATTATGACACCTTATAACTATTTTTAATTATCATCTTTATATCATGTACTTGTATATACCCATTCTTAATTATCATCTTTATAACTATTTTTGCAATAATGACACCTGGGATTAATCTTAATTATCATGTACTTGTATATACCCATGCTAGAAAACCTCTGGTTAATCATCCTGTTGAGCGGTGGGAAAATGATGTGTAATAAGTTTCCAACTGAAACCATTTCGTCCTCCATGGTGAAGAACCAAACCTGCACTAATGAACACAACATGAATGGGGGAAGCCGAACCAACAACAACACAAGCTACACATGTTGGTCCTACAGAAGTGATGAAAATGTGTTCTTTGGTTGATGATGTTTTCATCGACTCAAGCGTTGTAGACTGTACCCACAATCTGGCTTCATCCATCTGCCTCAGGCTCATTATAAGTTTCAAACAACCAAAAATGGGTGATAAACATCATATTACTCATATCTGGTTTAAGCGAGTTTTAGTCGCATTGTGAGAAATGAATACACGTCTAAATAAATATTGTCATCCAACAACCAGATCACAAAACTAGATGCTTGTACAGATGATTGAACATATGCCTACCACTTCCATAAGCAAGAAAAATTAGGAGTAATACATGTAGATACGCTCACAAAGCATCACGGGCAGCAATTCGACATGTTATAGCGTCTCCCAGGGTTGATATCTCCAGTTCTACCCCTGTTATTTTGTAGTGCTGTTGAATATGAAACAATATTTGATTACTACTTAATGCAAGGTCACTTACTCATGAATGGGTCGATTTGGATTATGGGTTATCATTAACAGGTCAAATAAAAGATTTAGCTGAAAGAGAAACACATCGATGGCAAGCTAGTGGTAGGAAACCAAAAGTGTATTTCTCGTGCTTACAGACTTCTAAATCATGTTATTTTAGAAATTTTGATTACTATAGTAAAATAATAAAGTTGTTGCAATCATATTTGATGTAAATATGGACAAGAAAACTATTTTAGAAAATTTATATGCTGGTTGCTTAAAAGTCAACAGAATAATGCCAAACCTTTTGTATTTGAGGTTTGTTTGCTCTTCCTTCCAACTCTTCTAAATCAATTTCTTTGCCTTTAATAAGTGTCTTCATGGAAACCATCTATACAAACAATAAATCATCCTAAGTGCAACCACAATTGATCAATAACAACATATTAATACATTCAGTAGGCTGAAGACATCACCTCTTCTTCAGAAGCACCAAAACGAGCAACAAGAACATACGTGGTGCTATCAGATATGCCACAACGTTTTAAGGATTCAGAAATCTACTTAAAAGCAAATATGAAAACATAACGCTTAACATAAACCACATATTAAGACAGTAAAGTCAATGTACTTGAATGATGCTATAGGTAAAAACAAGTGTTACATGTTTTGAGCCAGAGTAGTTATAAACAAGCTCAGAGTGAAGGGTTCGAGTAGTCAACGAATCCCTTGATTTAGCTACGAGTGTTTTATGAGCAGCTGCTAAAACAGGGAAGATATCTGGGATCTAAAAATCGATTCGGGGAATTCATGTTAGAGATGGAACAATCAAAATCCATACAAAAGGGGCTTTAAAGTATGCTTACCAAAGATGCATTGAGAAGGGCTACTTCAGGCTCTAGTGTTCCAGCTTGCATCAGCTCCAAAAGTTCCCTTCATCAAATTGTATTTTAGATATTTCAAGCTACTCAGAGTCACATAACACAATCTTTAACCAAATTTTTTATATAAAATGTTGCATTTTTCTGGACATGATAGCAAATGGAAACATATTAAGAACTGCAAGATTTTATGTAATTGTTTAATGAGTGGTCGGTTTAAAAAAACATAAGACGCTCCAAGGCATGCGTCTATGTACAACCAAATAAGCTTTCTTTACGACCACAAACTGCATATTCTCATCTGTTTTATATATAAACCTATTTATCAAGTAAACCTTTAATAAAGTCTACATCCCTTAGGTTGTTATTACATACAAACCTCCCACGATGCCTAATTTTGACCAAAATTAACCCAGAACTACATGATGCGCGTTCCTTCATAACCATGGTGCGTTTTCCTCGGCGCTTTGGGCAAGCAATGACAATGATGTCAAAAGAAATACAACGTAAGCAGTAACACCAATTAAGCAGATGCAAAGAACATATGCACCTCAACTTCATAGAATTAGTCAAATGTCATTCACAGAATGAGGTTCTTAGCTATGATTCCGAAAGACGATTAAACTTCTTAGCTAGTCAGCATTCATGTAATTGGTCTAATGCCATTCACATAATGATATAGTTAAGATGGATAACCACCACAAACACATCAGTCAAAGAAAACAAAAAGATTATACATGGTGATTAGATAGTAAATTATGAGTGGCAACCATGAACGAACAGTAAATGAGGGACACTAGAAACTGAAGAAATACATACATACGTTAAAGTTCAAGTTCAACAATTGATATCTTAAAAGCAAGTAGATGTGACAGTAGCAGGCAATTATCAACAATCACAAGCTAAAGAATCTCCAGTACTGATAAATTTGGTGAGAGAATTAAGAGCGAAGAGAAAGAGTACTTTGAATTAGCAACGTCTGTGAAGAGAGCAACTGAAAGAGTTATTCCAGATAGCTCGTAAACCTTCATATCTACAACTGAAATTTCACTAGGAGCTCTGAAACTTTGGCTGCGATAAACGAAAATTGAAGATTTAGGGATTTAGGGTTTGCAGACGGAAAACGAACGAGTGTTACAAACCAAACATTACACAGTTTTAGGATGTATTTCTTAAAAGAAAAGTGAATATGTTAATCTCAACCGGTGTCAAGTGTTAGTTTTGATAATGTGTCGTGTGATGTTACTCGTGATCTGACATGTGACATAAGATATTACATAATTAAAATATAAATATAAATATATTACTTACTTTTTTGTGTCTTTTGCCTCCAAGTTACTAAACCAATGACGAGCGTTACGTTGAAAAACATTGAAAAATTATCTATTATAAAAAAGAATTGAATAATATATTTATAAATCTAATTATAACATGCTATACATTACGCCACATCACGAACCACGGTACATGATACATTATAAAAAACTAAGGGTGTTAACAAACAGCTAAACTAAGATCATTATTATTAACAAAATCAAAATTTAAGATTATGACTTGTCAAATTGTTAATTTTGATTAATATTTACCAACTAGAATTAAGCTCCTCGCGTTGCGGCGGAGGCATAAAGCCATGCCAAATAACACCGATATCACATCACCGTTAACAACCACCAACGCTGAAGTTGCGGTGTGTTGATACGGAGAATTTAGACCAAAACGTAAAACATAAAAAATATAACTAAGTTGTTCCAAGATTCTTGTGTTGTGACGAACTCTTCAAAATAAGAAAATAAACATAAAAATGTTGAACCACGCACACATATTGTGTTGTGTTAAATTACCAAATTTAGAACGAAACGTAAAAATATTAAATCACACATCCATGTTACGTCATGTTAACTTGCAAAACTTATAACGAAATGTAAAATGATGATTTACAAAATATGAAAGTATATGGAAAGAAGTTGAAAATATAAATGTTGTGAGATTAAATTGTAATATATGAAGACTTTTGGGTTAAAAGTAAACAAAGTCAAATTGGAGAATTTTAATTGTAAAAAATAAAAAACTTTGTATTAAAAATGAAAAATCATTTTTTAAAAAAACTCCCTATGCATAAGGTACAACACCATTATGCATAGAAGAGTTGGTAATTAGTAATATATTAATAGTTAATAATTTGGATTATTAAAATCAAATTTTTTCTTATATTTTATGAAATGATCGTAAGAATTACTGTTGATCTGTATATTTGGTATTATACTATTTGGCCCTTACATATTTTTTAAATATTTTTGACAATGATTATGAGTGAAGGATGAAGGAAATGTAATGATAAAAGTATAAAAGAATATTAATTAATTGAAAAGAAGAAAAAGATAATATTTTTAGTATAATTATAAAGATGAAAATAAAAAATATGATATAAATACTCTTAAATTTATATATATTTATTTGTTTAAACTTTATAAATAATATGATGAACATGCATGATAATTTAGTTTGATTATTTAACTAAGAGCAATCTCATTTGAGTTGGTATACAATACCTCATAGCATTCACATCCCAATTGACAAATGTTCTCTTGTTTTTTATATTTTAAGAAAGATTGTAAAAAAAACTTTAAATCACTCCTCCATCCATTCTTTAAATCATTTCTTATCTTTTCACTTTACCATTCAAATATAATAGTGCAATAGTATTTACCAATCTATTGTATATATCATATAACAAACAACTCTTCAATCTCCTGCTTTCTTCTACACGCCCCTTTCTTTTAGCTTCTTCTTCTATGCGGCTAGGGTTTATGATCCACAATCAAAACGATAGCAAGCACTTCTACAAGAGCCACGATATCTAAGAAGATAACAATCAAGATTGAGATTTAGGTGTGTTGAGCTTTGACAAATCTAGAGTTTCTCCCAAAGAATGAATTGCCACAAAGATCCAAGTGATACTTCACAATTTCCAATTGTTGTAGGTGTGTTTCCATTTTTTTAAAACTAAGTTCTTGTTAAGGGTTCAAGCATATGCACTTGTTTAGGGTTACCATAAGTAAGAATTTTTAGGATTCTCACACGTAATAAACGGGGTCAGTGTTTTATTTAGGGGTTTTGTTAAGATTTTCTCATGTTTTTGTTATTAATGTAGCGGACTAGCGGGTCATTGTCATATTTGGTAGTTCTGCTTTGATTCAATCATTGGGTGTATTTCTTATAGGATTTTAGGTTATTTCTTGTTGTTTCTTGAATGAAACAGACACTAAAGCAAGCTCAACTAGATTTCACCATTTTATGATTGTCATTTTGCTTATGATTTGGGTGTGAGTAGGGCACTTTAATGAACTTGAGTGTAATGTCTGAAATGCAACAGTTATATTTTAAGAAACTTTAACGGAAAATCATGATAAGAGATAGTCATGCTTGAAACTATAAAGACTTTTGAATTGTTATATTCTAAAGACTAAAAGCTTTTGAATGTTTAATGTTTTTTTTGTTGGTTATATGGAAGCATTAGTAACTTTTGGGTTGCGAATGCTCTAAGAGTGATCTTTAATCTTGTAATTGGCTATAAATGATATTTAAGCATGTATAACTTGTTTCATCTTTTGTTTATGACTTGTGATTCAAAGCTTGAACTTTGTTAATCTTTTCTGTATGTATTTGTAAATAGTTATGTTATATATTGTTGTTGGAAAGATATTGTGTGTATATATATATATACACACACACACACACACTAATTACTAATTATCTTATGCATTATAGGTTGTACAACAGGTTTTAGGACATGTACCCGTCTTTTGTCTTTTTTATTTAATCTTTAACTTTTTTTAACCTAGTACTTTTACATCTTTTATAATTTAGTTGAATTTTTTTAATTCTAACTTTGGTCCCTATACTTTTTATATTTTTAAAGATTTTCATTTTACGTTTTGGTCTACATTTTGAGAGTTAACACACCACAACGTACGTGTGTGGTTCAACATTTTTACATTTATTTTTTCCCGTTTCAACGGTACCGTCGTAATGTGCTGGTCAAAGATCGACTTACTTATTGTTTTATATGTTTTACGTTACACCTAACAGTGGTGTGTCCTTAGTGCTACATTTCGGTCCAAGATCGATTTTTTTAATTTTTTATACGAATTTTCGTTTGCTGGTGGTTAAAAATTGTAGATGAAATAAAGAGAAGGAAATAATAAACAAGAATTTAAACATAAGGACAAAGAATGGGATGCGAGGTGTTTTTAGAAAATAAGTTATAAACATATGGAATGATGATTTCAAGGTAAATTACATAGATATGGATTAAGAAATTGTTGTGAGAGCATTCACAACTTATTTTCCATCTTATTTATATAATTACATTAAAAATCATTATTTTTTCTTTCTCCTTAACTCACAACCACTTAAAATATATTAAAACTATTATAGGGTTTTGAATAGTATTTTCCCAAAATATAGATGAAACAATAAATTTACTATATCTTTCACTCACAATCACTTATAATCATATCATATAATATAAGAAATACATTTATATAAATATAGGGAACCGGTAGTGAATGCTCTAAATGGTTATACTCAAAAATTAAGAAAAAGTAAAATTCTTATCTTTTGACACCTACATCAGATTCTCTAAAATATGGTTTGGCTTTATGTGACCTATAGTGAATCTCTATGTATGTAGATTCATCGTTGGATCACGTTCTAAAAGCATTCACACTAGTTTTTTGTTTTTATCTATATAATTATCTATCTAATGAGAAACTTTTAGCTACAATGAAATTTAAGAGTTTTATATTAAGCCATAAAAGTTTTCATCATTTACCATTTAAACCTTTAAAGTTTCTCTTTCTTGAATGCATTGCTCACAATATTAATTGGTGGTAGGATAGAATATCCACTCCCATATCTTAATAATAATATACAACGTCTAATTGATGTTGTACAAAATCTCATACTATATGTGTTCTCATTGTATCAATCATTAACACATTATAATATGTATTTTATATACATATAGGTTACCTTTTATGGTATTTTGTCTCTTCCATTACATAATTCTATCATGTTTTTTATTCTTTCACAAGCCTTGAAATATTATAATAATAATATGTTTTTTATTAAGTTTGTTTTTTGTATTCCTTTACATTTATTCTGATGTGTTTAATTTTATATATTTTTATATATACGGTTTATTTGATCATGCAATGATTTTCTAATCTATTATTTTTAGACATATACAATTGGTTTCGATTGGATTAGTAACCTAACAGGATGGTTGAGATTTTTGCTTTGCGTATATGAGACGTTGGTTCTTCCTCTCCTACTCTCAATCTGTCATTTTTCCCATTTTCATTTTGCAATTTTTTAATATTTTTTTCCTGACTTACTTATACGCTACTTGATGATTATATACGTACCCTTCGAGTGTTAGTTTTTTTACTTGCATTTATGTATTAATTTTCGTAAAAATATACGCGAGACCTCACATATTTAGAAATCGATGTTTTCTTTAGTACCGATCAACAATCCCACCCCCTTCGCTCTGACACAACGCGCTTATGAACAATCCTAGTTTAACGAATAACGTATCTCTAAAAATTTATTCTTACATTTTATACATTTTCTAAAAACCTTCTACATTTTATTCTTTATTTTTATCTATACATTTTATTATTTCTTTCCTTTTTTATTTACAAATTTCCCTAACAACTATTTTGTCTTATTATATTTTTATTCTAAAATTGATTTATTATGTTTTTTCTTATAGAAACGGTTCGGGTCAAGAAAGATCTAACTAGAAATTGGGTTTTCTTTTTTGTTCGTGAAAGAACGGATAGAACTAAAAAACCAAAAAATGTTAAAATAACATTAAAAACCTAATATTTCATAGTGGAATTGGGATTCCAGGAGCCATCAAGGCTGAACTTTCTAAGAGTGATTTAATTTAAGAAAACACGATTTAGAACACATTAACACCAAAAGTAGTCAGTAGTATTTATTCAAAAGCCTTTGGATAATGAATAACGATAAGCTAGTCACATACAAGTACAAACAAGAAATTGGCAAAGATTAAATGGCCTCAACCTCCAATTTCAACCCAATCATGGCCGTTTTTTTAAATCACTAACTAAAATTTAACCCAATAGTGAGCAACAAGTATTTGGCCCAACAAAGAAGCTAATATGAAAACATAAACAAGTACCAATCATGTTCAGACTCTCATATCAAACAACCAATGCGTGGAATGTTTAGGTATGAATGGCAATTTGTAACATGAAACTATTTTCATATTATTAACAGGTCGACACGTTAAAAACATGATAAAAATCGTGTCTTTACGGATCAAACACATGTTAACACACTTGTTTACACCTGTTTATATTTTTAGCTTAATAAAAGTATTAAATATATTTTTGATATATGTCAGTATTGTTCACGTTCAATTTAAAAACTTAATCATTTGTCCAACTGATTCAATCAAATACAATTACCATAGTACCATTGACCTAGTCTTCGGCCTCTGCCCAAGGCCTCTTCGTACTTCGCCTGTTAATTTTTAAAGCTATGTTATCGGTTAAAATATATATTTTATGGACTTTTGTTTCAAATATGCCAAGGATTATTATGTTAAAGATTGTGTATTATTCAGGTACTTGATGAATTTCAGTCAATTTTTGTTTCACTAAACGTGTGATATAATTTTATCGTGTCTCTTAACATGTCTTATCGCGTAACTTGTTTTGCAAACATATCTGTGTTCATGTCTGAAAAAAATGACATGATTAGTTACCATGTCGCGTTCGTGTCAACACTTCTCGTGTTCGTGTCTTATCATGTCATGTTAGATCGTTATGCCAGCCCTTTGTTTAGGTGATGATGTTGTGAAGATCTGCCTACCATGTGATAGCTTCCTAATTAAATATACCACGTCGAATATAGAGCTAACATAAACGCGATCTTTATGCTTGGAGTTTGATGTTTGAAACTGTGAAACTTCGAAAATTTGAAGTCATTTGAAAGTGCAGTGACTTCCGGATCTACTTTTGAAAATCAGTCTTCTGAATCTACTTTAGAAGTTTAGTCATTTCCGAATACTTGTGAAAGACCAAGTTAATCAATTGAAACTGAAAATTAGTTCCAATATACCTACGCACTTCCTTCGATCATTCCACCCTCACATTCCGCCTTTAAGAAGCCCACACCCTCAACCATCATCTCCGTCGATTCTTTATTTGTCGACTCCCTCAACCATCATCTCCATGTTTTATTCGACATGCTCTTATTGTGAAAGCACCACAAAGTTGTCGCTAGGCCCAAAGCACACATTTGTCGACCAATCAACTAGGAACCACAACGACGTATATGCTGCAAAACTATAATACAAAATCGTTAGTATAGTAGGATGCAAATTTTAGATATTTCAACCATTCTTTTTGTGTTCTCAATCTTCCTCTTTTTCTTTTCTTTTTGGTGAACTAAAAACATATCTATGCTCGTGGATGAGTAGGGGGCATTTTGGTGTTTAGTTTTTGTTGCACACCCAATGCCTCACCATCAAGAAACTTTATTCAAATCAACTTCCCATTAGAAACTTCTAATTTGAATTTAAGAGGTTTTTTAAACTTTTAATCATCATAATCACGACACTGGAGCATTGTCTGGGAAAGTGGTGTTTCTGGGAGCATTGTCTGCACGTGTAAGAGGAGATGGTGGTGTGACTCGTCAACCTTTTGTATATAACTAGTTTATTTACGGGATAACTTTATAAAATATTAATCAATCGTTAGGATTGTTTTAATTAAACCACTTAAATTGGTTTTGTCCCATTCAGATCACTCATAAAACCTTTCGTTATGATCATTAAAATTTCAACATTTTCTTATTAGTTCATTCATAGACTGCAAAATATATAAAAAAGTTTGAGATATTTAAAAAGTTAACAATATTTATAAATTATTTGAAAAAATCATAAAAAATAGCACAAAATAAAAGTGGCCAAATTGAAACACTTTTAAAACTTTAGTGGGTTGATTAAAACAAGTAAAAGTATTAATTATTTGATTGGAACAAATGAAGAAAAGAATGATTTAATTAAAACACTTATATAACTTGCTTATTATTTTATGAAGTTTTCGCTTTATTTATAAGAGTTTTGAAGACTTTGAGATAATTAAACAAATTGCTCTTAATAGAGTGAAATTACTAATTTTTTCTCATATACAAGACATGTGATCGAGTTTAACCAAGAAAAAGACGATGTCTCTTGGTGGAAAAAAAACGCGTGAATGATTTTCCAATGAAAAGATAACTGTTTTAATTATGAAGGTTTAATGAAGAAACATGCATATTAAATTAACACAAAGGACGATAAAAAGCAATTTATTCTATATAAAAGAAACACATAGAGCATATTAAGAACTTATAATACGTACATGTAATAGAGCATGAAATAACTAGACATGTTCGTGCAACTGTTGATAAAACACATACATACAATAAAAACACACTACTTATATTTTTTTAAAAACAAAATACAAAGGAGTCTAAAAGAGTATTACAAGCCAAATTTAGAATAGCAATATTCAAGTCATGTTTTGAGTCATCATCGTCATAAATTCATCCATATCAATCACACCATCTTTGTTAGAATCAACAACTCTCACCATTTTCTGACAATCTTGCAAACTACACCTCTCTCCAAGCCTCTTCAACAGCTCATAAACCTCCTCAACACTAATCTTCCCATCTCCATCCATATCAAATGTCCTAAACGCGCTTTGCACATCTATCGCCTTCACCCCGCCACCCTTCCTTTGCACCTCCATAAACTCCTTGAAATCAATGAAACCATCGCCATCTAAATCCGCAACCTCAAATATCTTTTGTAGATCCCTTTCTGTGCCCCCTTGTCTCAAGGCTCTAATTATAGCCTTATACTCGCCCCTTGATATCTTACCATCTTTATCGCGATCAAACTTGTCGAAAACACGCCTCATCTCAGACACATTTGGTTGGAACATAGGCATGCCGGAGGATTGTCTATCAATACCTGAGAACATCCTAGATGGCTTACGAAGAAACTTGCGCTTCGAGATGTTGTATTGCAAGTCAAGAAAACTTGTTTTCGACATTGTTTTGATAGTTAGGCTTTAGATGGCTAGCTATGAAACAAGAAAGTGATAATATAAAATGTAGGGGTAGATGTTCAGATGCCTAAGGGTATTAAACGATTGAATATTGTGAGAAGCAACTTGTTGGGAGATAAAAAGATAGAAGGGATGTAAACCTTGTGGCATGAAAAATGATTTATGATAAAGTTATTCTTATTCTTTGTGTGATTTGAGAAAGCAAGTATTCCTTGTGATCCATTGGCACCAAATATATAATATTCTTCCTAACTAAACTTGTTACAAGATTAATGATCAATATTAATATACTGTCCTTTGAACTTAGAGATCAGGGCATAATTAAACATGTTGAAAGCAACGACTAAGCTACAACTTGACTTGTTAAATTTATAAAATCTTGAGCTGGGCTCGATCTTATTTCTGTATCTAGACTTGAGCTTGACTTATTCATTATTTATCTGATTATATATATTTATAATTATATAACATAATATATATCAGTTAGTATTGTATCATGGTTATATATAATTACAGTTATTATGTAGCTATATAACTATAATATTTAAATAAAATGGATTCATTTATATCTTGCCATCACAATCAATACCAAGTGTGAAGCTCACGTTTGAGGCCATTCATCTAACGAGCTCCACCTTATGTTAAAGTTTGTTCAGATCTATTCAATTTGAAATTTTAAATAGTGTATGGTTATAGTAAAAGAATATTTAATTTAAAAAGGTTCAGAAGGATTGTAATCTTGACACGTATCCTTCTATTGTTTTAAACAAGAGAATGTTTTGATCATTGTATCAAATATTTCAGCTTATTGTGTCTTATACATGTTGTAACCCTATGAAGATTAGCATTTTAGTCTTTATATAATTTTTGTCATAGTTTAGGGACTTATTATGTAAATATATGTTTCATTTTGTTTCTTGTTATTAGTATAACTAGGATTGCTTGTATTTGTGCAGGTTAAGATTTTAGATATTATTTTCACTCAATTGTACTTTGTAATCCTTCTAATATCAATGAAAACTCTATGAATTTTTCCGATATTTGTTTGTATTGATTACATTGCTCATATTATTATTAATTGCTTGATATCAATCATAGATTGATCCATTTGAACCTATCAAATGGTATCAAAGCTTTCGATTCAGTGATTTGAAGTTCAAAAACAACTTTTTGAGTATTTTTAATCACTTGAATCTGTGATTTGATCGCAATTGTGCAATTAATTGATGATTTAGTTATGTTTCATCACTAGAAACAAGATTTGAATCACAATTGAGTGAATTTACATCATAAAATCTGAGTTTTTGACAAATTTTGTGTTCGAACAGTTCTTCAAACTCGAACACTAAATTTGAAAAATTGAGAATCAAAGCGTTATTAATTGAAAGAAATGATGCTGAAGGATTGATTATCGGTGTATTAGTGACTTAATTGAAGAGTTTCAGATCATTTTATCAAGCTTTGAAAAATTTGTGAAGATCAGGTTGTTACGAAGAACATGAATTAGGCGTTTGAGGTGTTGAAATCATCTGAAAATCACCTAAGTGTTTAGGCACATGAACATTGTTATGACGCTTTAACACTGTTTAGGCGTTTCAGAGTAGTCGTTTTGACACTGTGTGGGCGTTTCAGCACTGTTTAGACGTTTTTCAAAAGTCTAAGTCCCAGGCGCTTGGGAACTGTTTAGGCGCTTTGCAACTGTTTTCAGGCGCATCAACACTGTTTGGGCGTTTGAGAACTGTTTAGGCGTTTTGTTGTTGTTCAGGCGTTTCTGTACTTGGAAACTTCAGAAGTTCACTAAGGCAATCCCTTAGGCGTTTCTAAGACAAGTTGGGAGTTTCTCTTCTGTTTAGACGTTTTACTACTGTGCAGGCGCATCACTACTGTTCAGGCGTTTTTAATTCAGACTTTTCACTTAACACTTAGAAATTTTTCAAAAATCTAAAATCCAAAAATATTTTCATTTCTTTAATTCATTTCAAATCTAAAACAACAAAAATAGTATATTTTCTTAAATACAAAAAAAATAAACATGGTTAAGTATGAAGACTTAGAGAATAGAGTACCAAAACTGAAGAATAGAGCCGATTTCAAGAATTGGTCACTTAGGCTCAAACATCATTTAAACTCGATTGATACCTGATCTGTGGAAATCAATTGAGAAAGTATCTCACATCCCAGTCACTTCTGATGGTCCTGATAGAGGATTTGTTTATACTAAAGATACTCAAGAGCCATATCCTGAAGATGGCTTACATGGTGATGATTTAAAGAAGGTTAAGAATGATGTTAAAGCATATTTTCTCATGTGCAAAGGGTTACCTTTAGAGGTACTTTCAAGACTAGAGAACTATCAAACTGGTTATACCATGTATAAAGCACTGAAAGTTTTTTGTTAAGGAGGTAAAGAGATACAAGATCTCAAAAGACAAAAGTTAAATAGACAACTTGAACTTTTTGAGCATATATCAGGAGAAACTATAAATGACCGACTCGTGAATGCACTTTCATCTTCATGGAAACAAATTGTAACCATGCTAAAGCACACTGAAAAGTTTCCTAGGGATCTTGATCTTTTCATTGCAAAAGTTGAATCTGTAGAAATTGATGAGAGTTCAAGAAATAATGATAGATTTGCTTCAACATCCCTATACAAGTATGTTGCTTCTCCAGCAAATAATATAGAGAATGCCTTTCTTGCCAAAAATGATGCTACTCCTGAAGATGAGGGTGATTTATTCGTGGGAGCTGGAATTTTCACGAGTACCCCAGTCTATTCAACTCAGCCATAACAACAACAGTCTCCCCCAAAATCTATTATGCCTAAAACTCAAAATGAGACTCCATCTTCTAACTCTGCTAATCCTAGCAAAGTTAAAGATGTTATAAATATCCTGTTATAGGATGAAGAGTCCAAAACTGCTTTTATAGCTTTTATGGCAAGTTTCTAAGCCTATCAGGGTAGTCATCTAACTCAATTTGATTTGGTTTTGCAGGATTTATTCGAGATGGATCCTGATGACATAGAAGGACCCGAATTGGAAAATGGTGATGATTGCTTACAAAACACAAAAACACTCATATGTCAACAGGAAGTACAAGCCTAGTGCCAACAAAACAGTTGGTTTTGACAAGTCAAAATCAAGATGTTTCAACTGCAACAGTTATGGCCATTTCTTCCAGAGAATGTAAAGCTCCAAGAACTCAAAGTGAAAATGGTCAAAGCAGTTCCAGTAATCAAAGGCATCAACAGCAGAATCAAAAGACTTTTCAAAAACCATATCAAAGTCTCCCTATGCCTGAATTAAAAGATGATCAAAAGACAGCTGAAGAATCAAAGAAAACACTTGTTGTAAGCATAAAAGATGGTTATGACCGGAGTGCTTATGCTAAACAATTTACAACTAATCTTACTTCAGGTTTAGCATTAATCTCTGAAATGAACGAAGACTGGTCTGAAAACAATGATTTAAAATCAGATGAATCAGAAAATGAGACAGACTATGACTGGAGTGATAAATCTGATCCAAAGGAGGATGCAGAAGAAATTGCTCTAATGTCAAAGTCTGAACAACCAAAGGTTGTAAACTCTACATCTGATACTGAATCTTCAAGTCCATATCCTGAAATTCCAACTGAAGTAAGAGAAAAATTATGCACAAAAGCATATTTTGAACAGCTTGAACATTATAGAAATTACTCATTCAAAATATGTGACAAACTGAAGCAAGAAGAATCAATGCACAAGAAACTTAAAGATGATCATAAAATTACCGATGAAAAAATCTTGTCACTTCAAGCAAGTTGGAACAAAACTCTAAAAGAACCTGAATTAGTTAAGAAACAACTTGAAGAAATGACAAAAACACTTGAACAATAAAAATTGACACATGTTGCAACTCAAGTTGATTTGGCTAAAGTTAAAAACTCAAAGACCATAGTTGAGCAACTGGTAAATAGAAGAAAGGATAAAGATAAAACAGGGTTAGGTTTTACACATGAACCTATGCCTGAATCAATCTCTAATACTATACCAGAAAATTTCAATACTCATGACCATTCACCAAAAAATAAAGCTAAACTAAAAGAATTTCAAGAGAAGAAAAAGCTTGATCAAGAAACTGTTGAAAGTGAAGTTGAAAAAATAAACATTCATATATTCGAGGAGAAAGATTCAAAAAAGATTTAAGAATGGCCATCCAATTATAGTAAAATCTTATGAACCTCGTCTAAAGACTAAACAACTATTTGTTCCAAAAAGTGAATGTGTTATAGAGAAGTGTCAAATTAATCAAGAGAATGATAAATATAATGAGATGAATCTCAAAATGAAAGGAAAATATCAAGAAGAGAAATCAGACACTCTATCTTCTAATGATTCAAGCTAAAATGAATTAACTCAAAACAAAGAGTGTGAAAAAGAATCTTCTCAAGATTCAGTTAAGCCAAAAAAATACTAAGAAGTCATCGAAAGCAAAGAAGAAGAAAACCAACTTCAAAAGCTAAATAGTTTGAACAAAACAACAACTCAAGTAAAATTAAACATGTGAAGTTTGTGTCAGCAGGATCTTTTGACACGAACACAATATCTTAAACAATATCAAAACCAAAGAACAAATCTAACTCTGATCTGAAAACAGGTTCAGGTCCTAAGTATTTCGTTGTTCGACATAGATTTGTATCTAAGGAGTTAAAGAATTGTGAGTGTTCAAAAGCAAAATCCAAAAATTCAAAAGACCAAACTCACACAACAAAAACAAAAGCTTAACTAGTCTATTACTAAATCTAAACTAGGATCTAATGTGGCCTCTAATCTATGGTTAAGAAAATGTTGTTTCAAAAGCCATAAAAATACTATGATATATGTGACATGTACAATCATAACACATCTGAGTATTATTTTAACAAATATTGTCACATATGTGATATGACGAATCACAACACAGTTTATTATTTTAACAAACACTATGCGTTGTGTGATTAAAGGAATCATAATACAGAAGATTGTTACTTCAGGAAGAACTCACCTAGAAAGGATTTTGATAACCAAGGATATGCTATCCAAAGTTTCAAAGAAATTATTATAATGGATTTCAGAATCTGTCAAAAACACCTTCTCTGGGTTTGAGATCATTTTGAAGAATCAATTCAGATTAAGGTAATCAGTATAATGTCAGATCACCACAGTATAGTCAAGGACAATTCGTTTCGCGTTCAGTGAGAATGAAAAAATGAAACATACAATAAGAATTTTTTTATGATGTTTCAAACAATGGTTCAAAATTTCTTGATAATGATCTTGAAAACATATTTAATATTTTGAAAACAAAACAAAGAAAAGATAATCAAAATTTTTTCAAAAGAGGAGTTGAAAATCATAAATCTCAACAGAAACCTTATATAAACAAACTTCATTTCAAACAGTTTACCATCATAGATAAATTTGGAAAGCCCAAGACCATTTCTGCTTGGGTTACTAACTCATCTTAAATATCTTTGAATGCAGATACGCCCGTGGAGACCAGTAAACACATGGTATGTTGACAGTGGGTGTAGCTGGCACATGATAGGTAATCAAGCCTTGCTTCAAGATTTTAAGTTAAAAGATGGTACTCATGTGGCATTTGGTGGAGATTCAGGAGGAAAGAAACCGGTGAAGGAACAGTATCTAACGGAATAATAAGTTTTGATAAAGTTAACTTCTGTGAACAACTGAATTTCAATCTTTTGAGTGTTTCACAAATATGCGATAAATCATACTCTACTTTATTTGATGATTCTTTTTGTTATATCTTAAAGAAAGGGTTTCAGATCAGCAAATAGTGGGTTGTTGTCAAAGCTGTTTGTGACAGAGATGTCTACAAACTAGACATGTCTCAAGTTGATCCGTCTATAGAAACAACCTGTCTCATTGCTCGTGTATCTAATGATGAAAGCCGGATTTGGCATAAACGTCTCGGTCATTCAAACTACAAGAACATGAACAAGCTTGCAGTAGGAAACCATGTTAATGGAATTCCTTCAAAGAAGTTCGCAACAGTAGACTTCTGCAAAGCATGTTTGAAGGAAAAACAACATAGAGCGTCTTATAAGACCAAACAAATAAACTCAAAATCAAAACCTTTGCAAATGTTACACTTGGATCTATTTAGTCCTGTAAACATACAGAGCATCAGGAAGAAATCGTAATGTTTAGTCATCATTGATGATTATACATGATTTTCTTGGCTTTTATTTCTTCATGCAAAATCTGAAACAACCGATCTTTTAAAAGAGTTTATCATTAAAGTGGAAAATCAATTAGATCAAAAAGTTAAAATAATTAGAAGTGATAATGGAACCGAATTTAAAAATGCTAATATTGATAGTTTTTGTGCAGACAAAGGAATAGCTCATCAGTTTAGTGCTCCTTGAACTCCACAACAAAATGGAGTTGTAGAAAGGAAGAATAGAACTTTGATTGAAGCTGCTCGAGCAATGTTAGCTGATGCAATGATTCCTATCACATTCTGAGATGAATCAATATCAACTGCTTGTTTTATTCAAAATCGTACTCTGTTGGTCAAGGACAAACATAAAACTCCTTATGAGTTAATGTTTGACAGGAAACCTAATATTCATTTTCTTAAATACTTTGGATGTCCTATATTGATTTTAAATTCAAATGACCATCTTGGCAAATTTGATTCAAAGTCTAATGATGGATTTTTTTTGGATATTCATCCGCTTCGAAAGCGTATAGAGTGTATAACTCTAAAACGAATGTTATCATTGAAACATTCAATGTTAAATTCCTTGAAAACTTTTTTCCATCAGTTGCAAATGGTCCAAATTGGTTATTTGATTTAGATTCATTAACAAACTCATTAGATTCTAATCTGTTTGAATCTTCATGTGTCAACAGGAAACAAATAGGAGATCTTGGAACCTTCATTGAAGATTCTGATTCAGATGATATGGATGATTCAAGCCCAAATTATCTATTTTTCTCTTTTGCAAGAGACCCTCTATTCTCTATAGAGAATCTTGAGCAACAAAATCTTGAGCATCAACAAGTTCCTAAAAATTCTTATGTTTTTCAACCTATTCCGAATGATGGACCAAAAATTCACCATGCTGAGTCTGGAACATCATTTGTATCTGGAGATATAGATGTGAATGACAAATTTGAATATTTTGTCAATTTTCCAACTCAAGTTCCAAATTTTATTCCACATTCCTCAACTTTATTGCACCAGCTCTCCGACCTGAATCAATCTAATCTGGATGTGAATGTTCAACAAGAAGAGATTCCAATTACTCGTATTCACAAGAGACATCCCATCTCTCAGATTATTGGTCCTATGAATGAAAGAACAACGCGACGTCACTCTGAATGAGCAAATCTTTGCTTGTACTCATGTTTTCTTTCTCAAATGGTCCTTAAAACATTACTGAAGCTTTGAAGGACAACAGTTGGATTGAAGCAATGAAAGAGGAATTATTACAATTCAGAAAACAAGAAGTGTGGAATCTGGTGGATTTTCCTGAAGGAGAGAATGCCATTGGCATAAAATTGTTATTCTGAAACAAATCAGATGATAGAGGAATAATCATTCAAAATAAAGCTCGATTAGTAGCTTAAGGATACACTCAGGAGGAAGGAATAGATTATGATGAAGTGTTTGATCCAGTTGCAAGACTAGAAGCAATTCAGGTCTTCCTGACATATGTTTCTTATATGAAATTCAAAGTGTATCAAATGGATGTTAAGAGTGCATTTTTGGATGGACCAATCACCGATGATGTGTATGTTAAGCAACCTCAAGGTTTTGAAGATGTTGAATTTCCTCATCGTGTGTACAAGCTCAGCAAAGCTCTTTTGTTCTTCATCAAGCCCCAAGAATCTGGTATGAAACATTGTCACAACACTTGATACAACATGGATATACATGAGAGCAGATTGATCCTACTCTATTAATCAAGAGGGATGCATCAGATCTTCTTTGTGTATAAGTGTATGTGGATGATATCATTTTTTGTTCAACTAGTCAGAAACTTTGCTCAGAATTTGAAGAAATCATGAAATCTCATTTCTAGATGAGTTCTATGGGAGAAATCAATTTCTTTCTTGGATTGCAAGTTACACAGTTTGCAGATGGCATCTTCATCAATCAAGCGAAGTTTGTTGATAAAATATTAAAGAAATTTAAGCTGCAAGATTGTCAATCCATCAGACTCCAACTGACATAAACACCAAGATTGATCCTGATCCCAAAAGAAAATCAATAGACCAGGTATTCTGTTTGTGTCTGTGCTAGGTAACAATCAGACCCGAAAGAATCTCACATTATCACTGTCAAACGCATATTCAGATATCTCAAAGGAAAACCAGCTCTAGGATTATGGTATCCTTATGAAGGAAACTTTGAGTTACATGGATATACTGATAGTAATTATGGGGGATTTTGTCAAGATAGAAAATCTACCACGGGTGGTTGTAAGTTTTTGGGTCCTCGATTAGTCTCATGGCAATGTAAGAAACAGGAAAACGTCTCAGTCTCAACTGCAGAAGCTGAGTACATTGCTGCATCAGCAGGATGTTCTCAAATCCTCTGGTTGCAAAATCAACTACTGGATTACGAGTTCAATTTTCTTAAAAATCCTATTCATATTGATAACATTGCTGCTATGTTTATTACAGCTAATCCTATCCAATATTCTAAAACAAAACATATCGATATTCGATATCATTTTTTCAAAGACAACCCTGAAAAGGATTTAATCATAATGATTCAGATATCAATAGAAAAATAATTGACTGACCTGTTTACCAAAGCTTTCTTACCAGGAAGGTTTGAGTATCTAGTTGAGTCAATTGGTCTTATTAATCATGTTGAAAATTGATTCATCCTTTTCAAAATGATAATAACTCTCCCTCATTTTTATAAACAAATCAAAAGTTAAACCTTCAAACTTAACTGCCTGATTTTGTATATTGTGTGTGTGTGTTAAATGAAAAAGAAAATACAACATCAGAAAATTGCAAAAACAAAAAAGAAAATTATAAAATGAAAATACAAAAATATAGTTTAGTTGTTATAATTGTTAGGATTGAATATACCTTTGCAATATGTGAGAAATGATAGTACATCAGTTTTAATGAGTTGCATTCTTCACTCGCTAATAAAGTCTGACGTGATAAGCTATGATTTGTAGGCAAGATCATGTAATTATACTGAAAAGGTAGATTTGTGATTAAACTAAATGATCTATGCATTTGTGTGTGTCCATCTTAGTTCTAATGAGTTGTATTGACTTTTCTGATTGATTGCTTGTAAAGTCACAATCTCACACCTTGAAATAATATGTGTAACCATGAGATCTGTTTACTGTATCTGTTCACTTCTCTGTTATGAGTCATCATAGACCTGAAGTGACGAGGTATCCTCTGTTGTAAGTCATTACAAACCTGGATATTCTCACCTGATGCAAAAGATGCCAATATGCACAATCCTTTCTAAAGTCCAAAATGGATGCCCTATAATTCTTATGAATCATCTCTATATATTTCTTTATGTAACGGATTCGGGAATTACCTAATGGCTTGTCCATGGTGGTTTTCTTAGAGATTAACAACTGGTTTAACCATGATGATTCTCTCATTGACCTAAACATAAGATCTTGTTATACATATATGACAGGTTTTTTAAGTTGAGTAAAAGTGCTTGCTTGCATACCTTGACGAGGGTTGAACTCTCTAAGTCTAAGTGTGGATTACATAATATCATATCTAATCCAATCTTAATAAATCCAAAAATTGAAAAAGTAAGTGTACTGTTTCTTTTGCCAAAACAATCATTGTCTGTCCTTAGATCTCGTGTCTCCTTTGCTGTGGTAACACTGACCTGGAACACACTTGATCAGGATTTAATCATTGTCTATGTTCATTCACAATTTTTTTATTTCAGTGTGCTGATTATTATCTAATATGATCTCACTTCAGGCATATGATTCAATGTGTAGAATTTTATTCTGCTTGATTTTGATTTTTGCATGATTTTTTTGTGTGCAGGCATGTTAATAATGAATGGTTTTACTTTAACTTTCAACTTTTATAAACTTCTAAGTTTGGAAACTTAAAAGTTTAGGGGGAGTAAAGATGAAAAAGAGATTATCAAAATAAATGTTTGGATGAAAAAGAATGATGCAAAAATATTAAAAGCAAGTGTGTGTTTGAGATGTTTAAAAATGAACCTAAAAAGATTTAAAAATGTTTAAAATGAGAAAAAGCTTCTTGCAAAGAATTGAGAATGTTTGTAATTTTATGAAATTTTTGAGACTAAAATGACGGGAAATGAATTAAAAATAAAATAGTCAAAAAGTCAAAATTTGGTCAAAAAGTCAAAGTTTTGGTCAAATAGTAAAAGTCAGTCATTTTTTAAAGTTTAACCAAAGTTTGAAAATTTGTATGAAGAACAGTGAAATTAGTCAAAAATTGTGATTTGAATGAATTTTGTAAAATTTGGTTAAGTGTTAGACGTATGGATGTCTCATGCGCCTAAACAGTGTTCATAAGTCTAGGTTTAGACGCATGATCGATTTTCAGTGTTATGATAAGTGCTGGACGTTTGAGTAAAACTCATGCGCCAAAACAATGGTCATAAGTTTGAAAATTTGGTTAAGTTTGGGCGTTTTGCATAAGCTCATGCGATTAAACAGTACCAGATGTCTCATATTAAAAATAAACAAAGTGTTCGGCGTTTCATAGTAGGTCATGTGCCTAAACAGTGCTCATGTGCCTAAGGCTTTTCGCTCCTCTCCTGCTTGGAAGGAATAGTGCAAATGCGCCTAGATACTTAGAACAAAATTTGACCAAGTGTAACTCATGCGTCTAAAGTTCATACGCCTGAAGATAGGTAATACGCCTGAACAGTGCCAATGCGCCTAGACCTCATGCGTCCAAACAATGGTCATGCGTCTAAGGGTTTTTACACTTATATAAATCCAACACTTGCGCAGAATTTCATTTCATTCGAAATTTTCACACTCATTCACTCTGTTCTTATTCTCAAGCTCCGACTCACTCAAACACTCACTGATTTCTTAGTTCTTCTAGATTGTTTGATTGTATAAGCTAATATCAGTGATTGTGATTAACATCATGAGTTTATTTCATCAAATTAGTGAACATTATCATCAAATCAATGGGCGTTTGAACCCTATTTGGGCGTTCGAACCCTAATATCTTGAATAAATCTGAAATGGTTGATTTCATGTGATTGTTTGTTAAAAATGGAAC
>BJCM01267926.1:0-12049 GCA_018326385.1 Flaveria bidentis
AAGCTGAAGACCGAAAACTTCAGAAATGTGACAGTTGAGGTGGCTAAAGAGCACATGGATCTTTTAGCTACTTTTGTCCACTCTTATGATAGACTAATTGCTGGAAAGATAGGGAACTATCACCTGGCTGATGAGGACTACGAGCAGGTGGACGAGACGGAGTTGGAACGGATGGATATTATATGGGCCTTAGCGAGTGATGTTCGACGAGCTAAGAAGTTTGTCAAAAAGACCGGATAGAACTTGGTTGCAACTAAGGAAACTAGATTTGGATTCGATAAGAGTAAGGTGACCTGTTTCAACTGTGGTGAGAAAGGGCACTTCAAAAGGGAGTGTGTGAAGCAAAAGAAGACTGGCAATGGGAATCCTTTCTCCTCCTTCAATCGTCAGGAGAAACCCACTAGCAGTCCTACTTCATCAAGCAAGGATCCTTAAGCCTTGACTGCTAATGAGGATGAAGGACAAGACTAGAGCTTTCGGTTTGTCTCACCAGGAGAATCCAACATCGCTAGTGTGGAAGATATAGATGGCGATCCCGCTAGTGAAGGAGTCATAGCAGTAGAGATCGTGATGTCCAACTCTGAAGAAACTACACCAGTGGTCAACTACCTGCCTAAAGAAGGAACATCTGCAACAACGTCAGAATCTCCAGAACCAGAGACAACAGACTCTGCACTCATGGCTGATTCATCTTCACCATCTCAGGTAAGTATCAGTGACCAATTGTTCAATAATCATGCTTGTTCTGATTGTGACAAATTTAGGGAAAAGCATAATTTAAAATTTTCAAGGTTATTAGACCATAATGATAGCTTAGTAAAGGATTTGGAACTGTGCACTGAAGCTAATAGAGTATTAAAACAAAATGATCATAGTTACAAAGAAAAGATAGACCTTTTGAACAAACATCTTAGGGAAACAGAAGTAGTTGCCTTTAACCAAGCTAATGAAATTAGGTACTATCTTAACTCCCTAGAAGACACTAAGAAGCAAAAGGCAGTTTTAGAAGTAGAAGTTAATTCCGTAAAGCAAAAACTACACAGTTGGACAAGCTCATCTCATATTGTCCAAAACTCAGTGAGTGAGAAACAACGGGGAGGGATTGGGATATAAAGTGGTTCCACCACCACCTGAGACCTTGATGAACAGTAAAAGTAAACCAATTAATAATAATCCCATCAAGGATCATGTGGTGTCCACTCCTCTTGTTAGTGACACAAATTCCACAAGTAAATCAACTGAATCTGGCACTAAACAAAAGGAGACCACTTCCAAGGAAAAAGATAAAATGCCTTGTGTTAACCTGGAAAAAGAATTTGAAAAAGGTAAATTTAAAGTCAGGTTCAAACAAAGTCAAATCTGAACCTAAAAAGACCATTAAAGTTAATCAATCATGTGCATCATGTCAAAGTCCAGGTATACAAAATGTAAAAGATGTAAAACCAAGTAAAGCAATTAAATTTGTTAAACAAGACTATACATCTAACCAAGAAGTGACTGAATCCAAATAGAATAAGGTTACCCGTGGGTCACCTACATCTCCACAAAAACAAATAAATCGTAAAGTTGAAAGCAGATCTCGCTACAATTGTGGAGAGTACGGACAAATTGCGTATCATTGTCCTTATTATCAAACACCAAGGAGGAGGAGAGTTGAACTTCCAGAACAAAAACCTAGCTCTTTCAAGAGGAACTTAGTGACGCCTCCTAAAAGATATAGTGAACACAATGTTCAACCCATCAGCCAGTCGCCTGTTTATCACAAACATGCCTTACACAAATCTGTCTTATGGAAGGAAAAATCCACCTCAGTATCTGAAAATGAGAAGAAACACACATCTGAACTTCCTTCACCCTCGAACAGTCAATGGGTAGAGTTTATGATGTGTGATGCATCGGGGAAACCCAAGCCAGTGAAGGCTTGGGTTCCAAACCTGAACTAACATTTTCATTGAATGTGAAGGGTGTTCTCTATAGTGCTAAAACTAACACATGGATTGTAGATAACGGAGCATCCAGGCACATGATGGGGAATAGGGCTCTCTTACCAAACGTCAAACAAATCAAAGGAGAATAGGACACATAAATCCTTGGAAGATGAATCACTTGATCCCGAATGATCTAGTGAGGGGAGTCAATGTAAAAAACTTCCAACTTCTGGATTTTTGTGTTGCATGCAAGAAGGGCAAACAAACAAAGAAGTCTCATAAGGAAAAGAAAGTTCATTCCATCGAACTTCCTCTTGAACTTCTTCACATGGATTTGTTTGGTCCAGTCATTACAAGAAGCATCGCAAGCGACTTGTACTACTATGTAGTTACTGATGACTACACAAAATTCTCTTGAGTAATGTTTCTCAAGTCCAAATCAGAAACATTTGAATCCTTCAAGGAATTAGTAACCACACTGGAGTGCCTATACAAGCTGAAGGTACGTCAAGTGCGCTGAAACAACGGAACCAAATTCAAGAATCAGTCGATGGAGGCCTACTGCAAGGAAAAATGAATTGTGCATCATTAACTCTGCATACACTCCTCAAATGAACGGTGTTGCTTAACGAAAGAATTGTTGCTTGATAGAGATAGCAAGGACTATGCTAGCAGACTCGAAACTTCCTATCCAGTTCAGGAATGTGGCAGTTGCTAATGCATGTTACACGCTCAATCGAGTTCTGGTAGTTAAATGTCTTGGAAAAATGTGTTACGAGTTACTATAGCGACGTAAACCTAACTTAGTATCTCGAGCCGTTTGGCGCTCCGTTCACCCTTCTGAAGAAGACTTAGGAGGGAAAATTCAGCAAGAAGGCACATGAAGGCATCTTTCTAGGATACAACATACTGAACAAGGGAGTTTACAAAAACTTAATGGGTCTAGTAGAAGTGTGGTGTAGTGTTGTTGTTCAGAGATACAAAACACCGCCTGCTGGAAAAGGACCCGCCTTCTTTTTGGACAATGATGGATTCTTCAAATCCTTCGACATCCCACACTCCACTTCTGACGACGAGTTTGCTACCAAGATGATGTATGATGTCTTGAACTCACTGGCTCAAGATTCAACACCGTCTAGTTCACAAGGTAACTCATCTAACAACTCAGGGGGAGCACTTGAAGATAGTGACTCCTCCTCTGATAAAGAAGCTGTGGACACCGATCAACACAACCAGGAGGAACAGGTTCCTACTACCGCAACTCCACAAGCATCTGACATTGATGCCTCTGAGTGTTCGAAACCTCGGACTCCTACTGCCTCAGATACTGAACCAAATGTTCATAATGTTTATTCTGAGGTAGTTGTTCTAACAACTCCTTGATCACGCCTAAATGTCTATCATCCTTTAGATAATGTCATCGGGGATTTGAGGTCAGGAGTTCAGACCAGAAATCAGCTATACACAGCTAACTATGCCTCGGTAATAGAAAAGGGATACCTTCATGATGGCGCATATCATTGCTTTGTTTCTCAGTTTGAGCCAAAGTATGTGAGTGAAACCCTGAATGATGAGGCATGGGTGTGTGCCATGCAAGAAAAACTTCATCATTTCAAAAAGTTAGGTTTACGGACTCTAGTGGATAGACCTAAAGGTGCTAAGGTCATTGGCACCAAATGGGTCTTGAAATGCAAGAAAGATGATCAAGGTGTGATCATCAGAAACAAGGCCCGACTTGTTGTTCAAGGATTTTGACAAGTCGAGGGCATAGACTAAAATGAAGTGTTTGCACCCGTGGCAAGAATGGAAACAATCCATTTCTTCCTTTCCTATGCATCATACATGAAGATTAAAGTTTGTCAACTTGATGTGAAGAGTGCATCCTTCATGGTGAAATTCGAGTCGTGGCATTAGAGATTATGGATGATACGACACTGGTTCGTATGAAGTTTTACCGGGGAAAGCAGGTCAAGCCCCTTGTAAAGAGACTCGTAGGCCATTTGGCCAAGGTGGACTACATGGCGTCGGGGAGGCGTAAATGGCGTCACGTAGACAATGATTCGGAAGTCGAGCAGCTAGAGCTACCTGAAGATGACTCCGACGGCAACAGCAGTGACAGTGGAGATGCAGGGCCCACTGAATCGAGGGCCCCCAATGCTTATAGTGCATCTCTAGCATCCACCCAAGGTGGAGAAGAGGCTGCAGGGTTCCATCGGGACTTTCATCCTCATGAGGGGGAGGATACTAATGAGGAGCCCCAAACCTGCACTATAGGGAGCCGGGTGGTTGCCACCGACTGAGGTATTGGGGAGGTTGGTGGACGCCCTGGCGAATATGGGGAGGCTGACACTAATTATACTTATGCTCCTGATCAGTCCAGCAGTGTTCTAGGGGGAGCATCCACCTCGAAGGGATCGAGGAAGAAAAGGATGGCTCAGCCCCACTAGTTGAAGAAGAAAAGGAGGAGGATGACCTTCATCACCACCACCACTACTACCACCACTTCCACCACTCCACCTACTACCACCACTCCACCTACCATCACTACCGCCAGCCCGTCCACCACCATATCTACCACACCCACTCCACCACCACCATAATCTATACTACCCCCTATCTTCACTCATCAACCACCACTTTCATCTATACCACCTCCAATCTTCACCATTGCCACCACCACCACCACTAGCCACCATGCCGGACCTTCATCATACCCTTCCTATCCATCTGGATCCTCTCTACCTCCTAGTGGGGTAGAAGAACAGCTCTCGGCACTTAACCGTATGGTGCTGAAGCTGTTGGCTGCCGATGACGAGAAGACTGCTCAGATTCGTCAGCTGGTAGACCTTACTGCTGCTCAATCTATGCAGATATCTCAGTAGGCACAACAGATAGAGCAACATGCACAACAGATGGCTGCACAGAGCGTAAAGATGTCACAACTTCAGGAGCAGCATGCCCAATCAGCTAAAAAAATAGAGAAGTTGGAGACTACCAACAAGACCATCATGTTGCGGCTCAAGTGATTAAAGGATGAGCCCTTAAAGATCAAGGAAGGAGATGGAGATGATGGTGATGATGACAGTGATGGTGATGATGATGATGGTGATGACATTGAAGATGATACTAATGTTGGTGATGATGCCATTGATGATATTTATGATGATGAAGATGATACTTCTGTTGCGAGTGCCACATCTGTAAGTGAGAGGAGGACGAAGAAAGCACAAGACCAAGGTGCCTCCATATCCGCCCCGTCAGCAGAAGAGCATATGATCCAAGACAAGAGTAATACTTAGTTGTTTATGTTCTTTAAATCATTTGTATTCGAATCTTGTATCAAATTAATGTAATGAATGTTTATCTTTAATGTTAATGTTTCTGTTTTTATTATTAACTAATGATTGGTGTGTTGCATGTCTAAATCAAGCAGATCCAAATTTTTAGAGGGATGAATATGATATTGCTCCCCTCTAACTGATCAAGACTCAGCTCACGTTGATTCTTGATCTGCAGGGAATAGTCAGGAGATCGGTGATGTACGCTCCTGAAGAAGGAGAGATCATTCACGATCTCACTGATGAGCAAATTGTAGAAATGTTCAAACTCAATGCCGACGAGATCGTGAAAGATGCTCCAACCGTCCATGTGTAAAGTGACGACGAGCTCAACGATGTTGATGAAATCGAGATTTAAGATGTCACTGACCAGCATTATCCAGAGTACACTGAAACTGAGGGTAATGTCATTCCCAATCTTGGAGACAATCTCGTCAGTGAAACCTTTGAGACTCTAGATAAACTGGAATAAGAGTCGGACAAGACTAAAGATAAGGCCCAATCCTTGGACGTTGAAGTCAATATCAGAAAGGCTGGGTAGGCTGCATGCTTTGAAGATTAAGAGCCCAATGCACTACTTCAAAGTCGTCTGTCTACACCAAGCTGTACAAAGTGAAGAAACATCACAAGGTGTTGGGAAAAATCATCGCATGGGCATATTCTGAAGATCTCAACGTTTATGCAGTTAAACGTGAGAAAGGGATCAAGTACTTCAGGTTCCCACACGAACTGAAGACCCTTCTTGGATTTGAGCTTAACCAGTTAGCGAAGCTAAAACTGCTATACGCAGATGCACGCAAGATGTCTGGCTGGTTTGAAGCAGCTCTAAAGAAAGAGTACCACACCAGATGGATCAACTTCAAACCTCAACAACCAACGAGGTATATCAGATGGTCTGAGGTTGATGCCATAACTGGAAAACCAAAAATAGTGCTGAAGTGGAGTCCTCCGCGCACCATGTCTAAGATTCCACTATAGGAAATGCCACACGACTGCACTCCACACTTCAAATGGTGGTACTATGATTGGAGGACAGAAGAGGTAGTCATAGTTTTGAACAAGAATGGTGTAATGGAAACCATTAGGGTGTTTGACCTGATGTGGCTTAAAAACTTATCTGCAGATGATGTATACACATTATACAAGTGGCCACTGTTCTATGACTTTCAAGATATTGTAGAAGCTCTAAAATTTCAGAACGTGATATGACTCTTCTTTGCTTTTGAGATACACGTAGGAGTCGAAAAGAGAAGAGAAGTACAAGAAGTATGAAAAGGTTATGAAGATGGTAAGACATTAGATGAAACTAGGTCCAAGGAGGAGTCTATAGATACATGTGTCCCTAGTTTCAGAATTCAATGTAATATGCCCTAGTTTCGAAAACAATGTGATTTTAGTCTAGGTTTGTTATGTAACATGGTAGGAATTTTATCAATGTATATTTCCTCATCATATTCAGACAATCTAGAATTTACATCATTCTAAGTCTCATACATGTCTCTAGGTATGATTTTTTTACAAAAGAATGGTTATTTACAAAAAATGAAACATCATCATCAGAAGTACATGTAGTACTAGTACCACTCATACTTTCCTCAGATGATGACATTACCCATTCACATAATAAAGAAATATTAGTTGGGGTAAAAGATGGAATAGGATGAGAAACAATTTTTTTAATTTTTTTGTGTTTTGAATTGTTTTTGAAACCTACAGACATACTGTTAGTATCTATTGTGATCAAATCATTAGAAGGATCAGGAACATACATAGGAGTATAATAGTAAGTACTAGGAAGAGGATAAACCTTAGCATTTTCACAGCCCAAACCTGTTTTAATGCTAGCCCCCTTTGAGATTTACATAAATCATCATGTTTCATCCCCAATATTGTCCATTTATCGAGCTTTGACTGAAGTTTTCTTATTTAAAATTCAGCAAGTGCAACCCTTTCAGTCAAAGTGTTAATCTCAATATTTCTTTCCAAAATGATTCTTTTTAAATGATCATTTTCATTCAAATCTTCGTTTAATTTAACAAAATATTTAGACTCGTTTATTTTAAGTTATTCATTGATTCGTTTTAAATCTTTTTCATTATGAATTAACAAACGATTAGCTTCGTATACCCCAAATAACCTACTTTTGCATGTTGAAGAACACATTTCCTGAATTACCTCATAATAAAGTCCCATCACCACCTTTTCTACTACTAAAGCTTTCTCAAATTGGCACACCGGAGTACTCAACTTGTTTTCCTCGATAGTGGTAGCAACATCATCTTTTCCATTACTTTGCTCAGTGGGTTGACTTCCTTCCTTTTGCTTCTTCTCATCCTTACTTTCTATCACCATTTCATCCTCTTTCACCTTCAAAGATACTTAAACTTCATCTCCAAGCTCTTTTAACGGATCAAAATCATCCTCACTATTCACCTTCTTCTTTTCTTCCACAATCTTAGCCACTAATGCTTGATTAATTTCCTCTGTCGTCTCTTCAACTTCTACACTCCAATCAAAATTAGAAATCAAAGATTTCTCTTTCTTATGACTCATATCTTCTTTATTCCCGCTTGAAAGCAATCGTGGGACTCCTGAGTTACTAGGATCAGTGACGATGGGCAATCGACATTCACCTTTGAAGTCTCCCAACTGTTTGCAATTAAAACACCTCCATGAATCTTCGGGCTCTGAGTATCAACATTGCCATTTGCCACTAAATGTTAGTCTCTTCAAGATCATCAGGATCCACCTAATACATATACTCTATTGTTATCGCTTTACCTTTCAATTCCCCTGCCACCAAGGCTTCATTACTTGAAACGATCATACCAAAGAGAGCCGCTATCTAAGATGGAACTAATGTTTCAGCATTTGCTTTCATGTTGGCTTGATCTTTCCCAGCACTACCACTACCTCCGGAATAATTACCAGTATTCACTCCACCTTGTCAAGATGCCTGCATTGGAGAGCTTGCAGAAAAAGACAGTAATGCAGCATTCTGAATGACAACCAATGTAGGCATCATGGTTTGGTTGAATTCCTTTCTCTTCATGTCTAGCTTGAAGGACATAAGCTTATTAATGATGTCCATAAGCTTGTAGTAAGTGAAACCTCTATCCTAATTTAACATTCTCACCAGTAGACTCCATTGAGGTGGAAGAGAGTCTAAGAACTTGTTAACTTGCTCACTATTGGAAAGTTTCTTGTCATATATCTTTAATGTGCTAGAAACTGTCAGAAAATGATTTGTAAGATCGGTGAGGCTCTCGTTCTTGTATCCCACAAAAGAGTTAAACTCCTTCTCAACTTGAATACCTTGTCTTTTACCAGCCTATTATTACCATCATATGACTCACAAAGAGCATCAAATAGAGATTTAGCTTTCCTATGTTTAGAAAATCTCTTGTAGATGTCTAATGCAAGACATAGGATTAATGCTCCAAAAGCTTTCTGGTCTTTATCAATCAGCTTTTGATCCTTCTCATTGAACGTGGCTCGGTCCTTGTTCTGAGACACGACATCACCAATAGTGATAGTTGGTATATGCAGACCAGAGATGATAGATTACTATTAGTTGTGGTCGGTGTAGAAGAAAAAGGCTTTGAGATATCTCTTCCAATTTTCAAAGTTGTCTTCGTTTATGAGTCTCGGAGGTCTGTTGGGAGCTACCTGTCCTAAATCGGAAAGGGTGAAAGAAGTCATCTTTGACATGCTAGTTTTGCTGAAGAAATTGTAATTTCACAGAAAATAGCTATTTTCGAAGAGATAGTTTTGCAGAGAAAATATTGTTTCGTAGTGAAAACTAGTTTCGCTGAGCTGACAGTAGTTTCACTGGGAATTTCAGCAGCAGTTTCGCTAGCCAAATGTTTGAGATTGCTTAGTTTTTCCGACAATTTCACACAAAACAAGCTTGAACTTTCATTCAATGATACTTTCGATAGCAATTTTGCTTGGAATATGCAGACAACCACTATTTAACTTTCGTTCAAGATCACTACTTTTGTTGAGATGTTGAAAACAACTATAAAGTGTAAAACACTTATAGTTTCGCTGGATGAATCTGTAAGGCTTTGTCAACATGAAATTAATCTGAAATGGCCTAAATATCAATGGATTTGAAATCTGATGATTAACACAACTTTAAGAAAAATTCAATCAAATTCCATATCAAATACACTTAAATTTGATCCGGAAATGATGAAATATTGATATTAAACAAAAACAACGACAAATCTTGAACTATGAAGAGCACTAACGCTCTAATACCATTTTGTTGGTCCATTTGATCGCGTTCAGTACAATTGATATGTTCAATCGTTCAATATCAACAATAGACAAACAAAAAAGATGAAGATGAATAATAAGCACCACAATCTATTCAAATATAATCAATAAGGATCAAATATAATCAAAAGAAACAAAGCTCAATATATTTCAGTAGTGTAACAGCTTACAATAGTCTCTTGTAACACAAATATTTGATTAGGGTTTTGCAAGGATGCTCAGCAATGAACAAGATCAAAACTATATATAGAAGTCATAGTTTCGCTGTCGGCGAAACTATGCTGCCGAAATTGTAGTTTCGCCTAGATACTAACAGTTTCACCGGGTGAACTAATCAGTTGTCTATGAGTGAAACTATAGTTTCTCTGGGCAGCAAAACTATACAAAATAAGAAACATACAAAAGAAAACTAACATTAGACCTATTATAATGAAATATAAACAAAATTTAAACTAATATGAGTCGAACCTATACATGATCTTCAGTTCTTAACAAGGTGTCGTCAAAGACAAAATGAAGACTCTTTGTGAACTGTTCCATAAGAGGTAGCCTTTGATTTATTTCTTTGTCCATTCAAATGCTCATGTACTTTAGTAAACACCCAGGCACAGAAGATGAAATTTGGTGTTGTGTCTGATGAGTGTTACTTCATTAGCTATTCCTTCTCTCAAAAAGCTTATCGACTGTATAACAAGATAACACGTATTATGCAAGAGTCATTCTGTGTTGATTGGCAGGAATCTAATTCCTCTGATGTCCCATCTGAACCCACGTGATTATTTGAGTCCAATACCGTTTTCAACTCTTTTAATCTTCTAGTTTTTGATGTTTATGCCTCTATCTCCAATCCCCAAATAAATATCATTCCCCCAGCTCCATTACCTATTGCTCTTCCCGTTCATCAAGACCCTCCTAATTCAACACCTGGCCATGCCACATCAGCTAACATTGCATCTTCCTCATCATCATTTGACATTCCACACCCACCTCTTTCTGCATCTCTTCCCTCGACAACCACCTCTACCTTATGTGAATCTATTCCATCAGTATCACCAAATGAATTTGCCCAACCATCTTCTTCTTCATCACCTACCCACTAATAGTCCATCAGCCTACCTCCTTCAAATACCCTACAAATAACCAATGATTTCAAGATTTCTAAAAACCAACCCCATGATAATATTATTTGATCCGTTACCGATGGGTTTTAGACGCGGAGTCAATCTGGTTTGATTAATGTGTGTTTGTACTCTTGCTTTATATCCCAAATTGTTCCAAAGAATGTTCATCCAGCTATTCAGGATCCTTGTTGGGTTGAATAGATGTAACTGGAGCAACAACAATTTTGGAAACTCAAGGCGTGGACGCTCGTTATCTACCACCAAACAAATGCCCAATAGGCACGAAATGAGAATTCAATAACAAACCCGATTACCATGGTATTACGGTAATAAAGAAGTCAATGGTGGTGGTTCAAGGCTTTACTCAAGAAGAAAGTATTGATTACACGGAAGTATTTTCTCCCGTAGCTCGTCTTGAAGCAATACGGATTGTGGTTCTTGATCCTCCTCATGATGACTGCTAGTGTCAACCGACGTGTATCGGTTTGTGGTTCTTGATCCTCCTCAAGATCCACATTTCTACTGCTAGTTCCTTCCGTAAGGAACTTAGCTTTTAAGAACTCAGCCTTCTTGGCAACAAACTCCTTTTGTTCCAATGGATCATAGAAATAATATCCCATAGAATCTCTAGGATATCCAATGAAGATACACTTAATGGAAAGACTTTCTAGCTTGTTTGAGGTGGGAGTCTTAACATAAGCCTCACAATCCCATACCTTTAAATATGACAGTGAAGGAACTCTTCCATGCCATATTTCAAAAGGTGTCGTTTCCACTTTCTTGGTTGGGGCCATATTCAAAATACAGGCTGTAGAAAACAAAGCGAAACCCCAAAATGATAAAGGCTGTCAGCTTCAAGCCATCATAGATCGAACCATATCTAATAGAGTTTGATTTCTCCTCTCGTACACACCATTATGTTGTGGTGTTCTAGGTGGAGATAGTTGTGAGACAATGCCACAACTTCTAAGATGATGTGTGACATCCGTCACCAAAAGGTCTGTCTATTGACGTGTTCCGTTAACTTTTTATTAATCGGTTATTCCTCATCCTTATGAACTACCCGTGTGGATACGCTTATGCCTTTGTCATTGCATTACTGTCATTTAAACCTTTACACATATTACTATCATCACCATAAAATACACCATTTTATATAAACTATTATTATAAATAAAACCATTTTCAAGTTACAAATACCATTGATTTCATTTTTGTCATTAATATAACGAGCCTAATTAATGTCGTTTTCAACCGAAACAAATTTGGAAACCCGAGGGCTAAGATCGGGGACTAAACGTGTCATTTTGCGAAACTAGGGCTAGGTATAAATACCCCTTCTTCCAGCCCTAGCTTCATCTTCTTCATTTTCTTCATC